>BPLR01019548.1:0-60152 GCA_021605095.1 Caerostris extrusa | reverse complement strand
ATTCAGTGGAAAAAAAATGTGAAATTGGTACAAAAAGTTAGCTAAATATATTTATGTTAACATTAATTTTTTAAAATTATTTTATAGTAGAAATTACATTCTTACAGATCCCTGTTCAATAAATCCATGTCGAAATGGAGGAACATGCAAGGTGGATGGGAAATCTTATAAATGTGAATGCATGCTGCCATTCAGTGGAAAAAACTGTGAAATTGGTACAAAAAAGTTAGCTAAATATATTTATGTTAACATTAATTTTTTTTAAATTATTTTATAGTAGAAATTACATTCTTACAGATCCCTGTTCAATAAATCCATGTCGAAATGGAGGAGCATGCAAGGTGGATGGGAAATCTTATAAATGTGAATGCATGCTGCCATTCAGTGGAAAAAAAAAAAACTGTACAAGAAAATTGGTACAAAAAGTTAGCTAAATATATTTATGTTAACATTAATTTTTAAAAAAATTATTTTGTAGTAGAAATTACATTAATTTTTTTAAAATTATTTTACTTTACAGATCCCTGTTCAATAAATCCATGTCAAAATGGTGGAGCATGCAAGGTGGATGGGAAATCTTATAAATGTGAATGCATGTTGCCATTCAGTGGAAAAACTGTGAAATTGGTACGAAAAATTAGCTAAATATGTTTGTTTACTTTAATATTATAAACATGAATTAAAGGGTGCAACACTTACAATTACTTGTTAAAAAATACGTGCAAACATCATTTAATGATACAAAAATATGATATTAATAACATTCGATTAAATATATTGTTATTTAGAATTACAGAAAATTCTTTGAAGCATATAAGCAGTAACTATAAAATAGTTTTATCGGACTTAATTCATTGCAGCTATAAGAAATGATACAGGTTGAAGTCCATGTTTCAGTCGCTTTAACGTATTAAATTATAATTGCCTGTTTTAAAATGTATCTTTTAAAATAACAATTTTTAAGACCTTGTTCTTCAAATCCTTGTCAGAATAGAAGACGTGTAAAGTTGATGGACAGCCATTCAAATGTGAATGTAAATCCCGTTTAGTGGAAAGTTTAGTGAATTAGATAAGAAATATCAATTATTAATTATATTTTTTTCTAAAATTGTTAAACCTTTTCCAATCTTTACATGATATACATGCGAAAAAAGATATCCATGATATAATTTCAAAGCCTTTTACGTTATTTAGATCACGTTGTTTGTTCATATTATTTAATTTTTTGTAACACATATTTTTCTTAATATTTCATCAAACAATTTTAAAATGTTTACTTACATATTAATTTTTTATCATTGTATTTTTACTTGGCGTCTGTGACAAGGCCCTTTTTAATGCTTTTATAAAAGAAGAAATTCAGACAGCTATGCAGAAATAATGAAAACGTTTTTTTTCCCTGAAAGGTGAAGAATTTTCTTTCCTATTTTATATATTATTTTTTTTGTGTTTATTTTTCCTACGTCTAACTGTAGCGATATCGACATAAGAACTCTAGTAGCCTAGTAAAATTTAGCCTTGGTAAAATTGTCAGAATTAAAAGTCATAAAATCAAGTGCAATGCATGTTGTCAAATGTAAAAAGTCCATGGCTTCACCTGACAAGAACAGAGGACAGACATCATGAGTAGCTACACCACCCATGCGGTGCAACAGATTATTAAGAAAAAACTCATGTCCTGTCGAGAGTCAGAAATTTGCTGTAAAACCTTTGGGTTGTGGATGAAACAAGATATTCCAATTTTTACTCTGGTTGAAAGGAGTTTGTTTTTAAGGATCTGTCTATTTTCTCTTTCTTTTACCTCTGAACTAAATGGATGAAAGGATAAAAGAAATTGTGGCTGGGGTAACTTACAACCATTTTTGACCAAGAGGTCGGCTTTTTCATTTCCATCGCAATCCACAATGGCTGGGAATCCACTAAAAAACAATCTCTCCCAGCCAGAAGCAAATGCATTGACCCATTCTAGCCTCTTCAACATGGAAGCAATTCGTCAGGTGTATAGGTGACAGTTGCCAAGATTGCCGCTTAGGAAGCTCAATAAAGATAACTGCTTTATTAAGATTAGTTTCACTTAGAAAGCTAACTCGAACAATATTTTTAATGCTTCTTTTTTATATGTTTTAAAAAGAAGAAACTCGCCAGATAACTATTCGTAAATAATAAAACATTTTTTTATCTAAAAGATGCATTGAGAACAATCAGGATCAAAAATATTGAACTAATATTTAAATCATCACAGTTTTGTTTACGGAAGTAGAAGTATTGTTTGAATAAGAACTTCAGAATATAATATAAAGAAGTTCAGTGATTAGAGAATTGCATTCATAATCTCGTTCATTTTTAAATAAATATAATATTTTTTTTTTTTGCTAGGCAAGAGAAATGAGATATATCCATTTAATTGCAAAATGTAAATATAATTAATAAAATTCTTAAAATGCGCCTATACTTTGTAAAACATAGTGTGCAATATAGTTAAAAATTGCCATAAATAATTTTTCAAACTCTTCTTAGGACTTACATGATTTTTTGTTTATAACTTGAGATAAAATATATTCTATCTAATATATTCTATTTTTTGAAAACGAAAAATATTTCTCAGAATCCTTGCTTTACTTTGCAATCCAAGTTTTTCTGGGTTTCCTCAAAATTTTGAACCAGTCTACAAATTTTTGATGTAATAGATACCGAAGAATTAGACGCGGAGTCCTTAAAATTTCATTCAATTTAGGATTCATGTATATCACAGTGAGTGTGTTTGCATTTCAAATGAAAAAATATCATATAAGGACAAAATTTCTGCATTAATAAGTAAGTATAATTCAGCTTTATGACAATATGCAAGTGCACCCAGCTTGAGCCCGGGGTTTTGTTGTTTCTGAGGCAGCAAGTTATGTGGACTATAGAATGAAGGTTTCTATTGTAGGGAAAGGCAATATATAACTTTTTAAATGTTTTATTAGGGAATATCGCTGTTATATTTCTTTTAATTTTTGGCCTTAAAATTAAGTTTAGAAATGTTTAATTTTTTTAAAAAATTATTTTCTAATTTCTATATTAAGATCCTCGTTCTCTTCTAAATATGTTTTTCTTCTTATCCTTGGGAAGCGGCCAATTGGCTGCGCTCTGGCGATTGGTACCACAGGCTTCAGGTTCGAACTCCTGGCTGTGGCAATACGGATGTTTGTGAGTGGTCTGTGAATCCCCGTTGAACTGTAGGTCTCGGTCTAATTAGCCTAAAGTGTGCACAAAATAACCGCTTACCGCTGAGCGACAAACCAAAACCAAACTATCGTTGGGAAAACCAATGGCTTTTTGTAAGGAAAGCGCTCTTACAGAATAACGGAAATATAAATCAAATGTTTTATCACCTGACTAGGAATAATATTTGAAAGCTGAGTTCTAAATTACTTTTCTGCATGACAATCAAAGACTTATCAAATTACCAGAACATTGATTCCTAAAATTTGAAATATGAATTAAATAAGCCATCATTTAAAGCTATTTAAAAGATTTGACATAAAATTTTAAAAAATTTATTTTTTCGTGAACTTTGAAATTTGATTAGTTTGATTTGGAAACATTAAAATACGTCTATACAGTTTTCAATATGCATAAAAAAATTTAAATATATATGTGCAATTAACACGGTATCTATTTATATTACCCAACGAAGTCAGTGACCATTAACGTAAAAATGGCGGTGCGGAGGGCCGATCGTGAAGCGGCCTGGTGGACTTCTCATTGATTTCGTTTAGGAAATCGAGCACAAATCGATTTTAAATGGAGCCTACTTAAAAGAACCTTTTGTTGTTTTGTTTATAAACCTTTTTTTTTAATAAATAATTTTAATTCAGTACATATTTTAATAAAAGTTTTGATTTGACATCAGTTTCATAGGTTTATTATACTACTACTACACCACACAGCATCACTGTGCCTAGAACTGAGTTGTCTCTTTACAGTTTGGGAATGATGTGGGTGAGAAGAAGTCTAACTGGGCTCTGTGATGCTCTACGGTCATAGGGGAGATCCTACTACTATTACTACTACTACATCACACCAATGTCACTGTGCTTAGAGCTGAATTGCCCCTTTACAGTTTGAGAAGGATGTGGGTGAGAAGTCTGATTGGGTTTCCCTATGAAACTCTACGGTCCTATGAGATCACCACTACCACACATTACTATCACTACACCACACACCACATCATTGTACCTAGAGCTGAGTTGCTCCCTTTACAATTTGGGAAGGATGTAGGTGAGGAAGTCTGCTTGGCTCTGTGACTCTCTACGGTCTTATGAGACCGGGACCTACGGTTTGGCGGATTCCGAACCACTACAAACATCCATGGCACCTGTGATACCGAGAGCCAAAGCGGTAGAGCCACTCGGCCATCAGACCATCTTGTTAAATTATTGATTTATTATAGAATCAATAATTTAACAAGAAAAATTCATTACTATTTTATATTTTCTAAGAAAAGCCTCAAACAATGTCGACAACGGCATCTACAGCGGCAACGAAAGATGTTTCGACGACTTTCAAATACAACCTCTCAAACAGCTACTTATACCAAATCTACTTTTAATGAAACGACTTCAACAGACTTTACTTTCACACAAATCAGCGTACGAACCTCCACATGGTACCGTCAAACGCTACTCAAGATTTCAACGAGACCTGACATCCTGAAACTTTCAATTACTGTGACTACATTTGCCTTCTAATTTTACAAATGAGTTGACGAGAGATTTACCACCCGATTTTCCATTCAACTACTTATAGAACTTGTGGAAATTTGCCACAATGGAAACAATGTGACAACTTTTAAACCGTATACTTCACGAAGATTTTCAGTTCCTCCATTTCTCTGAACCTACACAACGAAAGAACCTAGTACCATGCCAATAACGAAACAACCAGGTAAGGATTCACTGACAATCACTTTATTATTTAAATAAATTATTTGACCCAGTGTAAGATACATTCTATTTCTTTAAATTCTTTCTAAAATTAGTGTATGGATTAGTGATTTCTTTATTATTTTATGTCTTAAATTCGTTTGATATTAATTAAAAGGTGGAGTTCAATATATGTATATATATATATACTTTAAGGTTCTTTCTTTTTACTTTACTTTTCTGTTGTTGTTATTGTTCTAATGCAGCTAACAATACAGAGACAGTTAATATTTATGCCATAAGCAAAAGGCTGCACCGTTGTTACTCATTTAGTATTCATCCCAGGGAGCACATGTAGCTTGAAGATATGCTGCGGACTGCCACAACGCTGTGTACGATCACAATAGATCTGTGGTATAAAGTGGATTCCGAACCACTACAAACATCCATGGCACCGAACCGGAAACCTGGTGTACCGAACGCCAGATTATTAACCACTCAGATATCAGGCCCGATATATTATTATTATATACGAAATTTTTTTAAATTTATTTAAAATAGTACAATATAGGTGTTCTTAGTTTTTATTCTTTGCAAATTTTGATTTCAATCTACCGATAATAACTCGGTGGCTGCAGCATACTCATTACAATCTCTGCCACACTCATCATCATGTCGAATTCACCATCATTCGCATTTACCATCGAGTCTCTACTTTCTAAAAGCAGTGACGACTATTTTACTTACATCCACACCACACCACTGCGCCTGGAGCTGAATTGCTCCTATACAGTTAGGAGAAAGATGTGGTTGAAAAAAGTCTAATTGGGCTCTGTGACGTTCTACGGTTATATGAGACCGGAACCTACTGCTTAAAGTGGTTCCGCACCACTACAAACATGCATGGCACCGCTGGGACTCGAACCGGAAACCTGTGTTATCGAGCGCCAGAGCGCTAGCCACTCGGCCATCATGCCCCTACTTTACTTTTTCTTCAATCACAAAAAAAAAAAGAAGAAAAAAACTTGGTAACGATTATGTCGTTGCTTGTCTCAGTACACGGTGTCATTTTACTGAGAGTTTTTGACGCATGATAAACAAATGTGGGATATTTCTTTTCTTTCACAAAACGACTTCCTCTTCAACATGGATTATAACTGTCACTTCAAAGTTTACTAATTTCAAAGAAATCTTACTGAAATGATAATAAAAGAAATACTCTCCCTTCCTCATATTAGCGGTCTGGTTGCCAATTGGCTAACGCACTGGCCTTTGGTACCACAAGCTCCAAGTTCGAATCCTAGCGGTAGCATGGATGTTTGTTAGTGGTTTAGGAATCCCACTTTAAACTGTAGGTCCCAGTCTGCTTAGCCCTCGTGCGCACAAGATGACCATAGAGCGGCAAACCAAACCTTCTTCTTATTGGGAAACAGTATAGTTATATTAATAGATGAAAACACCATTAATTATTGTTTAAATTAGAGCCCCTTTTCGAATTCCACTTTCTTTAATAATGTTATATTCTGGCAATAGAAATAATTTTTGAATTTAACAGGTAGACTGTGATTATACAGTCTGAATTGTGTTCGCTCTTTTCAGCAAGCTGCACGAAGCACGGGGACTGTCTCAACGAGGGAATCTGCAAAAGAATTGAAGGTCATGAAAGTTTCTGTGAGTGTCTGCCGCACTTTGGAGGCACGATTTGTGAAGTGTATTTGCCCTGCGCAAGTCTGGATCAGAGCTGTCGTGCTAAGGGAGCAGTATGCAAGGTTGTAGAAATGGAGGCAGTTTGTGAGTGCCCGCCTGATAAAGCATTTCATCACAAATCAAAGGATGCCAAGGTAAGCAGCATTTTTTGCTTAGGTAATGCCAACCTATGTTAGAATACGAATTCTTTTTTTTTTTAAATCACTCTCAAGTACGTCTTTTAAGGGAAGAACTACAGGACCGAAAACACCAGGAGGAAAACTTCAGTGGAATGAATGTGTGTATGAATGAATGGCTATAAATGAATTGATAGTGGGCATGGGGACTATGTAGGAACTAATATTTTAATAGCATGTTGACTAGGGATTGCAATATCGGACCAAAGTTCAATACCGGTATTCGGTATTTTAGAACTCAATACCGGGATGCCGGTAGTAGAAATTTTAGAAAAAAGAAAGCACGGGTGTTTTTTTTTTTTTTTTTATTTTTTATTTTTTTATTTGCTTTTTATTTGAAAATGCAAACATCACAAAAAAAAAAAATAACTTATAAATTATAAATAGTATATAAAGAATCACAAAAAAGTAAAGGAACATCTTATTTATTTAAATCACAAAAAGTGTAAATATCACTATTCAGTCTGTGGTACTATTAAAAATTTTTGAAATGTGAACTTAAAGACGTAATGCATCAATTGTACTATCATTAAGCCTGGAATGTGCTGTCGAAAACGCTCTTTCAGCATCTACGCTAGTTGGTGGTACTGTTAGTAATGCGCGATATACTTTTTCCAAGTATTTACCTCTTAAATCCCTCATCTTCAAATAAATCTCGTCTGATTGCTTTGGATATAGCTGATTTTGGATTTTATTTTGGTTTGTTGAAATTTTTTTGAGTTATCGCCAATTCTAATTTTTATTCAGAAACAATTCCTTTTCATTATCGATATTAGTGTCATCATAATCTTCGATAACTATACATCGAATTCTTCTGAATTTGGATAGGTTTGTGGGTAAAAATTTTAAGGAATTTACTATAAACTTGATCAAATTTGAATTGGTTGTCTCTTTCTCTTGGTATGCTTTTTGAGACATGTGTATGTCCTATATTCCAAAAAATTTTTCTGAATGAATAGTTATATTTAAATAGCGTCTATTTCTTACACTAGTCCATTCATTAAATGTAAGACTAAATTTTCACCATTTACTTTAATTGTATTAGCTCATGTTTCAAAAGAATTTCGAACACCTTTACTGTAGTTTATAATAGTTCTTCTTATAGTGTTAATCGATGTTGGTAGGTTTTTAAAACCTCTGGCGGATAGCGATTTTCTTAATTCAATAAAGTGCAAAAACGAAAACGATAAACCATCTAATGCCATCATTTTACTTATAATTTCATCCAAATCATCTTTTTTCTTCAAATAATTAAAATAATCTAAAATCCCTAATGGCTTTGGCTTAGAAACTGTGATTAAGTTTGTATCTTCATTGCAATTAGATTCCTCTTTAATAAATTTGTATCATGTTTCGTTTTTATATGTGTTTGAGCCCGCTTGTACTTCCTGCATACACTTTAATAACTCTTGAACATTTTTTACATTGTGCCACCATATTCTTTTCATCATATAAATAAGGAAACCAAACCGAAGCATTATCAACTGATTTTTTATGTTCTTCAAAATTATTCTTGTTCATTATTGTGGGGTATTATTTATGAGTATATATATATATATATATATATATATATAATATATATATATATATATATAATAATATATATATATATATATATAATAATATATATATATATATATATAATAATATATATATATATATATATATATAATAAAAACTAATAAAGTAGGATATGCAAATAGAATGTGGATAACAAATACACCAATTTAAAAATATTGAAATATTACGCACTTTCGTCACAACTACAACCTTGTTTTCACAGATAAGAATTTCTAATTTTCAGATATTAATTCTGAATAAGAATTCAAAGATAAGAATAAGAATTTCACAGATAAGAATTCTAAATTTCTCGTAAATACCGAAAAAACGGTATTTAAACTTGTGAATACTGGTATTAAAAAATTGTACAAATGGCTCAAAATACCGGCATTCGGTATCCCGGTATTGCAGTCCCTATGTAAGAACTAATAGTTTGATAGCATGATGACTATTTAGGAATTAATAGTTTAATAGCATGGTGCCTATTTAGGAATTAATAGTTTAATAGCATGGTGCCTATTTAGGAATTAATAGTTTAATAGCATGGTGACTATTTAGGAATTAATAGTTTTTACAGAAATATATGCACGAGTCTCACTTCAGCATCTCTCAGAAGAAAAATAGTTAATAATATGTCAAAAGTAAGTTCTTCTAGAAGTTAAACTGTAAGTGAACTCATTGGCTGAATTTTAATATCTGTTTCCAATTAAAAATTTTTCTTCGATTATTATCCACTTTTTCTGTGTTTTCTTGTGAATTAGTAAAAGGATAACGTAGTATGGGGAACAGAAATTTTTTTTTTTTTTTTGTAATTTTGATCAGAATACTACTTTTGCATGCTTTTTGATAAGACAATGCAATTATGAGTGTCAACAGAAAGACGAAGGCTTCCAAGGCTAATGAAACAAATAAAACTCATACTCTTTCACATTTTTATTTCTTCAGAAAACAAATAACATGACATTAAAGTTTTATTCAAGCACGGCTATTCAAATATACGAGTATATTTATTAAAGCGATAATCACCTACAATTCTCTTCGTATTGCTTTCAGAAATAGACGTTCTTATACAAGCATACATAAAATAAATTTTCTAAGAGAAAAACACTTTAAACAATTTTTTTATGAAGAACAAATAAAGTAAAAAGCTTGCATTAAATAAATATTCTAATAAATCGGCACACACCAATTAGATATAAAAATAACGTATGAACAATATGTTCCTGCATATCTTTATATATATAATTCTTTTTGTACACTTGTTTGTCACTGAACTCCTCCTAAGCGGCTAGACCGATTTTGATGAAATCTTTTGTGTGAGTTTTAGTGAGTCCCTGGAGGGTTTAGATTCACAATTGGACCCGGTAGGTGGCACTGCAGTCGATATAATTCTTTTGTATGTGTTTTTGTCACTGAACTCCTCCTAAACGGCTGGACCGATTTTGATGAAATTTTATGTGTGTGTTTGACAAAAACATAAAGAATATTTTTATGCTATTCCCTTTGTTATAAGTCGCTATCAGATGGTGCTGAAATATATCAACTTCTATACTTTTCGACCAATCACTATGAAAATTGATAATAATACGTATTCGAATATGGAAAATATATTCACGCTATCCACTTTATCATTAATTGCCACCAGAGGGTGCTGCGGCATTTCCTCTTATATACCGTTCAAGCTATAGCCATGAAAATGAGTATGCACATATATTGGAACATGTAGAATATATTCGAGATATGTATTTTCTTCAATGCATTTTTTTTTTTTTTTTTTTTTTTTTTTTTTTTGCAGAACAACGTATGCCGGGTTCTGCTAGTCAAATATATATTCTTATAAAAGCAATGTTTTTAAAGAGATGTAAATTAAATAAATATAATGCTTGTGAAGAAGAGCGCATAGGTTTTTAAAAAAGCTAGATTTTAAAGTAATCATTCTTTAAGAGTTAATTTATTTCTTTATAGTTAATTAATTTTTATGTACTTTTATATAAAATAATTTAAAAGTGACAGTATAAGTTTAGTACTTAGCTTAATTAAAAGAATAATTTTTTTCACTTTACAGATATTTGTTTCAATTGCATAATCAGTAATTTTTTGGAAAATAAGAAGTTTTTTTTTTTATTTTAGAAAATAAAGAATTTTTATTGTGAAAAAAAAATTATTTAGAATTGTATCAAAACTTTTATTTCTTAACTTATTTGGTATTTTGTATGGAACTTGTATTGTGTGCGATAAATTTTAAAAATACTTTTGCTATATTATCATAATAATTTTTATTCAGCACGATAAAATATGCTTCAAATTTCAAAACCGTAGGTTTTTTTGGTATACTGTAAGAGAAATTATGTATTTTTCGGGCTTCATTATTTGAATGTGAAAATAGTTTTAAATTTCTTTCATTGGATCAAAGTGGAATGTTTTGGATTTCCTTATATAGCTTTGAAATAGGATAATAGAATCAATATGATTTTTTTTTTTATTTCCCAGCACTTTTTATTGCAGATATATGCGACTCCAAAAAATGTGTCCATGGAAAATGTGAGATAGATGAACGTAATTATATATGCAAGTAAGAAAAGAAAATACATTTAATTTTTTTATGTAGAAATTGAATTTTTAAGTTGTAAATTTTATTTCCAATACAGCGTACTTAAAAACATTTACTCATATTTATCTCTATTTTTTCATGCAATGGATTATGGAAAAAAATTAATGCATTATTTAAACAAATTAGGATTCCATTTAATTAGTTTAGCATCACATTATAAATCTTCTCTAATCAGTCAGCTTTTGGTACCACAGGCTTTCAGGTTCGAAAACCTAGCAGTGGCATGGATGTTTGTGTGGTTCGGAATCCACTTCATACTGTAGGTCCCTGTCTATTTAGCTCTCGTGTGCACAAGATGACAGTAGAGCGACAAACCAAACCATCAGTCAGCATGTGTATTTATTCTTCATTTTTAACATATTGTAGATTTCACTGAAAGGAGATGAAGTATATTTACAATACAACAAGATAAGTTGTTGTCAATAAATAATACAATATATTTTTCTTTATATAAGTTTTGATACAAAGAATTATGATGATAAAATTAAGATTGGGACAAAAATTGTAGAAGAAAGATATTGTTTTAATGCAGCTGGAAATACAGAAACAGTTAATCTTTATGCCATAAGCAAGGGCTGCACCATTGTTACTCATTTAGCACTACAAAGGGGCGCACGTGTAGCTTGAAGATATGCTGCGGACACGAGTAACACTATCCTCACAACGCCTATATACGATTCTATTAGACTGGGACCTACGGTATAAAGTGGATTCCGAACCTCTACAAACATCCATGTTACCGTCGGGATTCGAACCTGAAACCCGTGATACCTAGCGCCAACCACTCGGCCATCAGGCCTCATTAAAAGTATGATATAAAGCACATTATTCAATCCCGTAACAGTTTACCCTTATTTATTTTCATAGTGTTGCCTTCATATGTCTTGCCTGGTAAAATTTAATTTTTATATTGAAGTATACATTTGCCAAGAAAATTGACTGGCTCATAACAATTATTAAATGCTCTTAATTTTTATTTCTTTACCCTTTTAATTCAGTTACGATTCTATCAGTATCCTATTTAAGGAGAATTAAAAGTGTTCATCAAATTATGTTTCTGTTTATTTCTCGAATAGATGATCGGTATTAATTTGTTGTTATCAAGAATCGTCGTCATAAATAAAAATTATTATTTAGGCTTAAAAATTAATATTTAGGTTTAAAAATAAAATTCATTATGACAATATTTTTTGGAAACCAAATTGACAAACATGGATCATCTTTACGAAACATTAATTGCTCATCGATTTTAATGATCATCTCTCTGGGTATACATGTTGCTTTAAAAGTTTTGTACCGTACTGCTCTTATGCACAATGAAACTTAAGAGATGCCACCCATCCATTGTGGCCATTACTCTGAGCAGATATATTCTCATATTGCCCATTTTTTATTCATGAATTTAATGTGAAATCTTTTTTCCTAGACAATAAGTGTTTCATTGTAATCATCGAATTATTTGTTACAAACTTGTTTTGTTAGTGATGAATGACATAGTGGCTGAGAAGTGAATGACAACGTGATTATTGGAAAGAGAGATAATTTTGAGATTTTAAATAATTACAAAATCATCACTTTTCTTCAAGCAAGAATACGAATTTCTGATAATAACAATATTTTTTTTTGTTATAGACATACGTAGTTATGTTTTTTTGTTATTTATAAATTTAATATTAAATCTTTTTTCCAAGACAGTAAGCACTTCATGTTTCATTGCAAACATCGAATTACTTTGTTACAAAAGCGATGAATGACTTAGTGACTGACAAGTGAATGACAACGTAATTATTGGAAAGAGAGATAATTTTTGAGATTTTAAAATAATTATAAAATCATTAATTTTCTTCAATCAAAAATAATAATAATGTTTTTTTTTTGTTATAGACATACGTAGTTATGTTTTTTGTTATTTATAAATTTAATATTAAATCTTTTTTCCAAGACAATAAGCACTTCATGTTTCATTGCAAACATCGAATTACTTGTTACAAAAAAGCGATGAATGACTTAGTGACTGACAAGTGAATGACAACGTAATTATTGGAAAGAGATAATTTTTGAGATTTTAAATAATTATAAAATCATTAATTTTATTCAATCAAAAATAAGAATTTCTGATAATAACAATGTTTTTTTTTTTTGTTATAAACGACACACAAAAAAGTTCTGTTATCTAATTTTTTTAATATTTCATTTAATCATTTTTTAGTTGTGATGAAGGATATATAGGGACATTTTGTGACAAAGCGGTGAAAAAGAACATGGTAAGATAAATTTTATCGATTGTTTATATTTTTTTATTCTTTTTGCAAATTATTAAAGTATTTTCTCACATTAATGAAATTCATTATAAAGCTAGAAGACAGGTTTTTTCTTACATCAAATTGTAGAAAGAACTAAGTAACATACAGAACTCTAGCAGCCCAATAAAATTTAGCCTTGGTAAAGTTGTCAGAATTAAAAGCCATAAAATCAAGGGCAAAGCGATTATTGTCAAATGTAAAAAGTTCATGGCTCACCTAACGAGCACAGAGGACAGACATCATTAGTAGCAACACCAATGTTGTGCAAGTTAAGAAACTCATGTCCTGTCGAGAGTCGGAAATTCGCTGTAAAACTGCACGAGGCAAGTCCATTGGGATGAGTGATGAAACAAAGTATATTACATGTTTCATCAGTTGAAAGTGGTTTGTAAATTTGTTTTAATGGTTTGTCTGTTTTCTTTCTTTACCTCAGAACTAAATGGATGAAAGGATAAAAGAAATTGTGGCTGTGGTAACTTACAACCATTTTTGGCTATTTTAGAATACTCGTATACAAGTAATAGCTTATGAGCAAGAAACATTGATTCGATTATAAAAACAACGAATGCATACAGAACTTTTTGATCCACTTTTGCTATTTTCCATACCTTTATTGATGATGAAAGCATATAATGTGCTAAGAATTTGAAAAATGAGAAAATTCCTGTAGTTTTAAGATAAGATTAATGCTTTTACTTATTTATAAAAATTGACGTAAGATTAAAATTTAATACAAATTTGGGTAGAAAAGATTTAAAGAATTTTTTTGGCAAGTTCCAAATGTATGTCTTTATGTGTAGTTGTATGTCTTCTTGATATGATTTGCTTCTAATACCAGATGATTTGCTATTTGAATTGCAAAACGAATTTTAGCATACATTCAAGGAAATATACATTAATTTAAGATATAATATTTACCTGAAAATTTTATTCACAGAAAATGTTGTTCCATGGTTTATTGCAATAGCCTTTAGTAACTTAGCCATGTGCTTACTTCTGATTGGCGTGCTTTTGTTTGATTTGTCAAAAACAAAGGTAAGTTTAAAAGTCATTAGTAACTTACTTTTTTTTAAGATTTCATTTTTAAATATAAAATAATTATTAAAATAGGGAAATGTTAGATCATTTTGCTTTTTATAATGGAACTAAACAATTACACTATCGGATATCTAGATTTTAAATTAAAAGAAAAAGAAAAAAGATGTATTAAGATGTAAGAGTGAAATGTATTCATTGTAATAAGTGGGACCCAAATCAGTTGATGTATTAAGGAAAGAAATAGTGAACTGAATGGTGAAGAACCGAATGTTTTATTTTGGTCACACAGTTGTATATAGTAAACCAATCGACCAAGCTGTGATCTTCCATTTTTCTTATGAATTTTATCCGGCTTTGCATTGATTTTTAGATGAAATATGCCGTGGGTAAGGGAAAGGGTTTCTAAGGCTCGCTCACACCGAGGCGTGAGACGTTGACCAATCACTAGCCTCACAGCGTTCGCCTGCAACCGTTTGAAACCCACCGCTTCGAGTTGACCAATTTTCAACTCTCAAATGCTTGCCGCGTCATGTGACTTAGATTGAGCCAATAGTATATCTGTCCTGTAGCAGAAATGACAAGAACTTCACTAGGCGTAAAGCGATTTCTGAAGTTTCTGTGAAAGCGGGTCGAAAAATTTTCTTTCCCTGCCGTGTGACACGTCGCCGCTTCACGCCTCGGTGGGAACGAGCCTTTACCTAACTCATTCTCTCCAATTGTTATATTAGGTCCACTAGATCCGACAGTGGGCAGCCTAGATGAGACCTAAATGTTTCGGCTGACTAGAAAAATACTTACCAAACATGAATGCCAGCATAAATTATTTTCTGAATGTGGATAAGCCATTGCCTTGTTGAAATGTTAGCTCGGGGTGCAAGAAAACAAGACATCACAATGAAATGTAGAATATTGACGACGTATTACCGTGTTGCAACAATACCACGGAAAAGAATAAAATGAAATACCCACCACCCAAAGTCCATAAAAGTTGAATAATTTGTATCGGGTCATAGCAGGCTGTTATTTTCTGCTTTCTTGTAAATTTCAAAATGCATTCCTCTTTGCCCTTCGGGGTTCAATTAAAAGTTAATAAGCAGACGAATTCTAACTCATCAATGGAATTAATGCTATTCCAGTATGGGAGTTTCTGTGCACGATTTAATCAATTGCAATATTTCCATAAAAATTATAGAAATATTGAGAATTTTTGTAGTGGAATACCCCGTTGTAGTGTCAGTGGTTTTCTCTTTGAAAGGTTATATACTACTGTGCCCAAAAAGTAAGACCAATTTTTTATTTTTCCAAAAACTCTTTATTTATTCTTCAAATTTATTTCATCACCTCCAAAGTAATCCTCCCCGAACACAATTCACTTATACCAACTTTTTTCCCGTCCTAAATACATGCTAAAAGTCATCGGCAGGGATGGCCTTCAAAGTGCGCGGCGATTCACGTTGAATCTCTTCAATAGGTGTCTGTAGAAGGTGTCTGAGGTCTGTAGAAGGTGTCTGTTTTTATGAAAATACTTGTAAAATACTTGTACTTATAGAGTTATTAGAATCTTGAACTTGTAAAGAAATCAATGGCTTAATATGATTGGGCTTTAAAATGCAAAATACATTTTATTACGGACTGAAATGAAATATATTTAGGATGGCAGCACAGACATTTTTCACTATCCATCATACTTTACAGCAGGGGTGAACAACCCGTGCCCCGTCTTGAACATTTTTCCGGCCCGTGAGATTAATCACACTTTTACAAAATATATTTATTTTATAACCGCCAATGGATTAAAAAAACACAATATGTGTGCATCCATATATTCAAAAAAATTAACTGCAGAAATTATGCGAAAGAATTAACTTTGATTTTAAAATAATACTTGCGAATGTATGACAGATATTGCCTGTTTTATCTATGAGTTCGCAGAAAAACTAAATTATATTCTGCGAACTCAAAATGTTCACGCATAGATTTACAAAAGCTACTAAAGTGAAAGAGTGGAGAAACAAATATCGCACTAGTAAAACAAGTATTTTTTAATCATTTCATTTTTTTTTTTATTTCGTTTATACTTATATATTTTTATATTTCATTTTTAGTGTTCTATATTTTTTACAATGGGCTTTTAGTATCATTATTATTATATTATCTACGTTTACATGTAAGAATAATAGTAAACACAATAATAATAACTCATTATGTTTCAATTTTTCACTCCAAAAAAATGTCGATAGTGGATCTATAATTTTATATGCGGCCCTCAGAATTATGATGCATTTCCAAAGTGTCCCGCTATATCATTTGGGTTGGCCACCCTGGTTTACAATATTATTTTTACTCTAAAATTTATGAACATTTTATATCTAAATTTATTCAATATTCAATTATATGTAAGAAATGGTATGAAAATGAACTCTTAAAAGTATTGGATGATGTAAATGCAGCAGATTATCATTTAATAGTTTGCAGTATAAACTAAATAGTTAATGTTTTCAGTATATTCACAAAGTCTGATATCATGGCCACCGTATTGGAACCAAGCATTACATAATACAGTACATTGTCTACGATTAACGTTGGAAATCTTCGTTTTATTTTATTTTGTGAAATGTTTCAAAAAATATTTGAATTTTTAAGAGGTGCTTCGTTCTTTTGGCAAAATCTGAACTATCAAATCATAAATATATTAAGTTTTTATACTGTATGTATTCGATTATGCTATGTTATTCATACTATACTTTCAGGTTCATCAAAACTCAATGAACATTTGGATATGTCAGCCTGTCATAGCTCTGAAAAATTAATAAACATAGATCAAAACATGTGTATGTGTGAATTATTCTTTTATATTTATTTCAAATGACCTTTAAAAATGTCCGAATTAACCACAGAAATTATGTTGTTGCTGTTTTCAATTTAAAATAATTAGAAACTTAGCAAAGCCAAATTGTTTCGAGATCATAATATTTGATTTGATGACAATTGGATTACATTTAACATTTGTTATTAAATGCATTCCTCGAAATGGTAATATCAAATTGGACATTAAATTCAGATGCAATATATAATATTTTGTGATCTTTCCTTTCTTCACAAATAAGCGTAGTTAATTAAAGTAAAAATTTTTTTCTACAGACAATTTTTTTTTTTATAAAACCTTTCAACGCTGCATCAAATTGGTTTCAGATAAAAATAAATAATTGCAAAATTTTATTTAGCATTTTAAATTATTTAAAAATTTAGGCAAAATCTTGTCTGTGGAGGCGAGACATTTCACACACATTATCATTATCGCCCTCAAGTCTTCTCGTCTTTGTAGCAAAAAATTAACAGCATTTTTTTCCTATGAACGAAGTTGAAATTTATCTAAATAAGTTGTGTAAATAAAATGAAATCTTCCATTGCAACTTATCATTTTATTTAATTGGTATCATAAAAGTTTTAAGGTTAGCATTGGCAGCTAGTGGTTTTTGTCAATTGAAGTTGATAGTTCTGTAATGTGTATTATGAAAGATTTTCATATCTTGTACTTTAAAAAATAAGTTTTTTTTTTCTGCTATGCGGCCAAGGAGCTCCGTGTTAATCTACAATAAGAGAACTTAAAGACAAAATCTAACAAGACAGACGAAAAAAAGCCCCTCAAATCAATTATTAACAGAGCATAAAGAAAAAATACAACTTGAGGAACAAACTCTAATAAAACAGATGATAAAAGACTCTCAAATCAACTATTAACAGAGCACAAAGAAAAATACAACTTAAAGACAAACTCTAATAAAACAAATGGTAAGATACTCTAAAACAACTACTAACAGAGCACAAAGAAAATACAGGCAATTCACTGAAAGAAAAGAAAATTTGTGGGAACTTTTAATTGGGCTCATGGAATAATAGAGTTTTGTAAATTTCTGCAGGAACAGTTTCATGTAGTTCAAGTGTTTTCTAATTGTTTCAAGGAAGATCGATCATCAATATTTCGAAATTATTCGCCAAGTATGTCGCTTAAAAATCCTCAGCTGATCGATGTCTTTAATTTTTTTTGCTTCATTCAGTATACATATAGTATGACTTTTTATTATTCAGCAAAAAATTAATCAAACAAAATACACAACTGAAACACTACATAATTATGTTGTTGCTTCTTATTCTATTTGGTATATATCTAGATCAAGCCCACAAAGCCATACGGATTCATGTTTGAAACTTTTTGTACTAAACAAGTAATATATACAAAAATTTTTAAGTCAATTCCTACTTTTTTTTTCACTATATTGCAGAAAGTCTTTTTATAAATAATTTTCATTAATTTTTTTAAGTTTATCTGGCGCCATCTATTGGTAGATATATTCAACTTAAATCTAAAAACTAAAATTAATTATTTAAATTTAATTGGAAAAACTGTATTAACAAAATGTCATCCACTACAAGTACGAAAAAAAATTTATTTGAACTTGAGTGGATGAATAAAAAAAGTATTATATTAGCGATTGAAAATTTGAACAAGATATATATAGGGGAGTGTGAGCTAATAGAAGGAATTGAAAAAAAGAATGACACTTCTAATTAGTTTACTGTTAATTTTTAAGGACTAACACATTTAATTGCATGGGGGAGGTTGGCTTCGAAAGATCAATATCTAGCAGGATTTTCAGAGTAAACATTAACCATTATGTAATAATATTAACAAAATTAATATTTTTACTTAATATTAATTATGACATTAATATTATTAACAATTATGTAATAATATTAACAAAATAAATTTATTGGAGCTTCATATAATTGGCAAAAGCAGGTCTACTTTCTGTAATCTTAAAAAAAAGGTTGTTTCGAAAATAATTGTATTAAAATAAATGACGAAGATATTTTCAAACGATTGCGCCGGTATAGATGATTTTTCCACCAGAATAACAGATAGCAAATCCAGCATTTCCCACGATGTGCCCTGGAAAGGTTGTAACATAGCACACATATTTTACCAGCGAGCACACACAATTCTTATAAAGGGGCGGAGTCAACACAATAAAGTGTAAACCATTTAATGGAAATTCAATAGATTATATTAAACTATAAGTAACAGAAAAGTTATCTGAAGTTGAAAAAAATTACATAGATTAACTATTTTATTAATAATTTTTATTTTGCACTCATGTGGTTCCAACACATAAAAGAAGACACTAAAACTAAAAATGTTGCACAAAAATTAAAATTTAATTTCCAAAAAATTACATAAACTAGTTATAAATTAAAATTAAATTTTCTTTTTCTCTTTTTCGAGCTAATCATGTTAACTTCAATAATTCAATGGCGGCCTGATGGCCAATTAGCTAGCGCTCTAGTGTTTGGTACCACAGGCTTTAGGCCTGAATACTGGCAATGGCATGGGCGTTTTTTAGCAGTTCGAAATAAAGTTGAACGGTAGCCCCGGTCTAAATAGCATATAGCAAAATGACCGTTGAGCGACAAGCAAATCAAATCAATATTTCGATGAATAATGGGCAGGCTGAAAGGTTCATAGGCTGACACACAGATGGCTCTACTAGTATTAAATCCATATAACTTTTAGTTAGCCCTAACCTTCAAAAGACACGTGTATAAATTTGACAGCTGTTGCACTATTAGTATGTGAGTTAGAGCATTTTTAGTGAAGTTATAGCATTTTTAGTGTTCATCACGTGCAGTCCACTCGGCTGACTGTCGATTGGGCTCCGGTATGAAATGATGGAGCCACGTTTCATCCATTGTCACATATCGACGCAAAAATTCGGGTTTATTACGATTCAACAGCTCCAAAGACTGCTTAGAATAATCCATTCGTTGTTGTTTTGGGTCGATTGTGAGACCCACTTTGAACAGAGCTTTCGCATATCCAAATATTCATTCACGATATGTACAACACGTTCCTTTGATATCTTTTGGGTCTCAGCTATCTCAATCAACTTCACTTTACAGTTATCAGAAATTAATTTTTGGACTTTTTGACGTTTTCGTCGGTAACATCCTCTTTGGTGCGTCCACTGAGTGCATCGTCCTCTGTGCTCATTTCGCCTCGTTTAAATTTAGCAAACCACTTCTGTACGGTTGATTTTCCTGGTGCAAAGTCCGAATAATGTTTATCAAGCCAAGCCTTGGCTTCAATAATATTTTTTCGCCAAAATGCAATGCTTTATTAACACACGAAATTCCTTTTATCCATTTTTTTCAAACTAACAAAAGTTACTTCACTTAAAATGCTATAACTACATACATGTGTCTTTTATACATGTGTCTTTTGAAGGTTAGGGCTAACTAAAAATCATATGAATTTAATACTAGTAGTAGCTCCATCTATGTGTCAGCCTACGAACATTTCAGCCCACTTGTTATTTATTAAAAAACTAAGCCAGGAAAAACGCCGGCTCAATTGACAAATTCAGAAGCTGTAATAAGATTGATACATAAGAAAAACACTGATTCGTTTAAAAATTAAATATTTAACAAAATGCAATTGAGCCTAAGAAGAAGAATTGGCCATAAAGAGGCTCAATTGCCAAGAAGAATTGGCAATTGAGCATAAGAAAAGAAGTGGCCATAAATTTGAACACGTGCACACATTTCACTTTTACTTGAAAATAATAAGGGGGGCTCAAATCCTTCAGTTACATCCCTGTGTGCATGCCTGCATTATGTCTCCAATTTTTGAACGAACATTCTTCTTACCCCGAACGAGAACTAAAACAAATTTTCAAAGTAAGTTTCAACGATTTTGAATCACATAATATTAAATGAGGACCTGCGATTAAATTGTATTTTGTTTTTGATTACAACTAACTGGATTCATGTATAAAATATATTCTATGTCAATAATGAAATGAATTCAGGTGCTATAATAAAATTGACACATACCCAGGATGTCCTCTGCGCTGTTTTTATATAATTCCAGTTTTGGATTACGGTGGTGAACTCGTCACGCGGCTTGCAGTATAACCCTTGATAGAGTTCAAAATAAAACCCTTAGGCTTATTACTGGTGCTGACCATTCAACTCCTACTTGGGCTATGGAGATCCAGACAAACATGGAGCCTCTTTCTTTCAAAAGAGAACGCCAGCAGTTAAAGTTTTACGAGAAATGTATGAGACTCTCACTTAATCATTGGACTTGTGATTCAGGTTTCTACTGAAAAGGCATTCGGTGAGCATTCCTATATTGCAAAGAAATGTTTAGAAGTGGTATAAGCAATTCAAAGAAGGCAGAGAATGCGTTGAAGACGAACAGCCCTCTGGCCGACCATCAACTTTCAATCGACGAAGCTCACGTCCAAAAATTAAAGATTTGGTGCTTGTAAAACCGTCGATTTACAATTAGAAACCTTGCTGATGATGTTGGAATTTCAAAAGGATCGGTCCCTGAAAACACTGAATGCGCCACATCACACTGCATTGATTCTTCGTGACTTTTTGCCAAAAATGAAACCCATATCTTTCTACAACCACAGTATTTACACCGTGCGACTTCTGGCTATTCCCTAAACTCAAAAGAGCACTCCGGGGACACCGGTTTGAGTCGATTGAAGGGGTTCAACGTGAATGGACGCGTGCTTTGTAGACCATCCCTGCCGATGACTTTTTAGCATGCATTGAGGATTGGAAAAAATTGGCATAAGTGCATTGTGTCCCGAGGGGATTACTTTGAAGGCGATGAAATAAATTTGGAAGAAAAATAAAGAGTTTTTGATGAAAAAATTGGTCTTACTTTTTGGCACAGTAGTATCTTTGAGGGTTGTGTTGCTGTGGGTACACCAGCAACTAATTTTGATGCCGAAATCGAGGCCATCGGTCAACTATTACAATTCACAACAAGGTTTTTTTCCTTATTGATTGCTGTGCTGCAATTCAAACTCTGGGATTCCTTCGGAAAAATGATACTGCTGGGGTGAAAGCAACTCGTATTTTTCTTGATAAGCATTTAGTAAATTGTTGGACCATCACCCTACAATATGCCCTAGACACTGTGGCTCTTCCTGGCAATGAATGTGTTAATCGACTGACTGCTCTTTGCGCCATCGCCTATTCTATTACCAATAATGAGATAAAGCGGAAGATCAACAATACGATTAAGAAATATTACGTGACTCTGGCATCCTCGTGTCCAACAAGGGAAATACCCCTTAAACTTCCTCATCTTAATTCATAAATATGCTTGGAATTATAATAGGCTGCTTAATTATTGTTAGTAAAATTTAAGATATAAGTTTCTAAAAATTCAAATTAAAGTAGGTACTCAAAAAAAAAAAGATTTAAAAATACTATTGATAAAAAGTAAGATAAAAATAAAAGAAGTTAAAAGTTAAGTTTTAAATTCGGTACAATTAGGGACCAGTTGTCGATGCCGTAAACATATTGGAAAACGTAAACAAACAAACTTCTTTGTTTACCAATAACACTCAAGGGATTACGCTGAACGGTGGGAGACAATGGGTGAATCTGAAAGGTAAAAATGTAAACAAAGTGTCCCCACAAAAAAAAAAAAAAAAAAAAAAAAAAAAAGGCCGATCTCAGAACCGTAATTCTTTTTATAATTTTATGATTTTTATTTTGCTTTCGATTTTATACTTTTTATTTGGTTTTCGATTTTATAATTTTTATTTGATTTTTTTTATTATATTTTTTACTTCAAATCCTTTTATTTTCCTTAAAAAAAAAGGGGGTAAAAAAGCATACAATAAAAACCTAACTTAATTACTAGTCGGAAAGTCATGAATAAATTTAAAGCACAACGTAGCAATAATAAATGCGAAGAGGAACAGAGTTCGGATTTGAACCCTCAACCTCGCGGTCAAAGAACCGAATCTTTACCTCAGCGCCAGTTCGTCTTAATTAATGGAAGATCAATAATACTTAAGCCAAAGTAATCGTCAGATATACATTGAGATAAATTGTCTCAGTGAGCTAGGCTCACCCCATTACTTGAACTCGCTTGCGCTTGTTCAGAGTAACTCAGGCAGCGGGAAAATCATGGAGTGTACTTCTGACTAATCCAGGGGTGGCCAACCCGCGGTCCTCCTTGAACATTTTCCCTGCCCGTGAAATGTATCCCATTTTTACAAAATATATTTATTTGATAATGACCAAAGTAGTGAAAGCCAATGTATTAAAAAAATACATTATGTGTGCCTCCATCTATTAAAAAATTAACTGTCGAAATTATGGGAAAAAATGAACTTTGATTTTAAAATAATACTCTTGCGAATTTATGACAGATATTGCATGTTTTATATATTAGTTTGCAGTTATGAGTTCGCAGAATAATTAAATTATATTCTGCGAATTCATGATGCGCGCATCTTGGAACATCCAATTTAACAGGGTCTATATTTCCCTTTAAGTGACCTCATTGACTATCCCTAGATATGCACAGCTGATTGTTGATAGCAGAGCAAACCAGACTCTTAGTTGAAGTTATTAGCGCATCTTTTGTCACGTTCTGCTCTTTCGCGACAAGCACTTTATTGTGGACAATTTTTTAAAACCGTGCTGATCTGTACTGGGCTGCTAGAAGAAAACTCTGGTCTTTAGACTTTTCCTGAGTGTAGGAGAAAAAAAAAAAAAAAGAAATTTATAGTACACTTGGAAATATTTAATTTACACTTAAATTTCGACATAAAAAAATAATATTTGCTGAGTCATAGTTTAATAATAAGCATACTGATAAATCATCAGCAAATAGAAAATAAAATTAAATAATGCCCTTTGTTTCAAAAATTGTATTAAATCATCATTATTAATTGCAGCTTGATTCTTCATTACAAGGTAAAAATGTTTGATCCAGATAGTGTGATAGAAACAAAGTACTTGATTACAGCATGATATTTGAAAAAAAAAAAAAAAAAAAATTTAAAAGATTCTGTAAAAAATAAATTGTTGTAAACTTTAATTGTTTTTATTAATTGCTTGCGAAAGAAAAAAATATTTACCAATCATATTGTGAAGTATTTACAAAGCGTTTTTCATTGCAGCCATTTGATATAAAAGCATTGGAGTACCAGGTCCATATTAACAGATTACAGCACACTCCTGAGAAAGTGTACGTTTCTTGGAATCAACAAACATGAGGGTAAGAGTACTTAAAATTTATCTTAATTTTTATTAACACACCTTTTGTGTTACTTAAAGAAATTTAATTTATTTGTTACTTTTATCAGTTCCGTGTACTTAACTATAAGGTGGCAGTTAATTGTACCAGTTCATTACGTGTTATCTAGAATTCATTACATAAGTTACCATGCACCAATAGAAAAATAGGTTTGATTTGTCACTCTACGGTAATTTTGTGCATACTTTTGGCTAATTAGATCGGGACCTACAGTTTAACATGGATTCCGAACCACTCACAAACATCCATGCCACCGTCAGGATCCAAACCTTAAACCTGTGTTACCCAAGGGCAGAGCACTAGCCACTTGGTCGCGTGCACTTGAGATATAAGTCTCTAAACATTTTTCTCCTTTCTAAGGATTACACATCAAAACACAAATTTTAGATTGAATTTTTATTTCAGCATTTATATTGGAACTCAAGGGTCTGAATGGCAGAGGGGGCTAGCGCTGTGGCTCGGTACCACAGGTTTCGGGTTCGAGTCCTGACGGTGCCACGGATTTTTGTAGTGGTTCGGTATCCACTTTAAACCGTATCAAATATGATACTATAGCTTTGCGGAGTATTGTTACTCCACGTCCGTAGCTTATCTTCAAGCTACACGCACCTCCTGGGTAGTTCTAAAAGTGAGTAATGTCGGCGCAGCGCTTGTCTTAAGGCATCCAAGACAACTGTCTAAGTGTTTGCCAACTGCATTAGAGAGAAAAAAAAAAAAAAGTATTGGAACTCAAAATCCCGAACAAAAAAAAAAATTATTTTTCTAGTGCTCAGATACTTTTCACACCTTAAAAATTCATTCATTTTAGGGATTTATTTTTGAATTAAAAATAATTCGATAATTATTTTAAAAATACCAAACTTGAATAGTTTTTAAAAGTTCTTGTAATTGTTTCCACGAAATGCGCTTCTATTAAGTAATAATGTTTTTTTAATAATCGGCACTTACCATATACAGGGCCGGATTTTCCTAGAGCCTCAAGATCAAGAGGCGACTACATTCAAATTATTAGCCAAATTAGAATTACACTATTCTAAAATAGTAAGCACAATATACAATTTGATGTTTTCTTTTTCGTGATCTGGATTTTGATTGAACAAAAAGTTGCATTTTTGGTTTAGTTTAAAACTTAAAATTCATACTTAAACTTTAAATGCGAATAATTATAAAATAACTTTATCTGAATTGAATTTGTTTAATTTAATTTGATAGAAAATATGATAATTTTTATTGCATATTTTATTTTCGTAGTTAAAGATTTTTATTATTTTAATTTTGTTTCTTTGTAAATGTTGTATGTTATGTTTGATTAGTTATTGTTACAAGTACTACATAGGGTGCTGAGAATAAATGTCCAAGTGTTCTCGACATCTTTTTTATTTGTTATCCGTGCCACATTTTTTATAAAGATTAGTACCCATCACAACATGTTTCATTTAAATATCACAGTAATGATGTATTTTACTATCTCATGTAATTTGAACTTAAAAATGGAAGGTGAAAGGGGTGGTGGTGGTAGGTTAAATAAGTGGAATAGCCTGGGGCCCTTTTTCCTCTAAATCCGGCCCTGACCATCTAAAGATCACTTCTCGAATAATGTGTGTGTTATATCTGAGATTTATGTTAATTGTATTTATAAAAGTCACAAGATAAAAAATTTAAAAAAATTGTTTGTTGAAAGAGAGAGGTATTAATGCATCTTACGAGGATTTGTAGAATTAAATAATCTTATTTTTTTGCGTGTTTCAAATAGTTCTCTTATAGATATATTTAAAAAATATTCGCAAACTCTAATTAATTTTATTCTGCAATACTTACCTTCATTACTTATTTAAATTTTCTGCAATATTTCTTACATCAGTTAATGAAACTTCTTGATCTTCTTAAAATAAATTTTGAGCAAAAAGAAAAGCCTTGTTTTGATATCTATAATTTTTTTTTTGTTATGATGGAATTCTAGATTGTATACAGTATTCAATCTCTTCGCTTGCGTAACAATTAACTTTATGATTAGTATATTCCATATGCAGCCAGAATCAAAATTTTTCTTTAAATGCAATTCATTAAAGCAGAAAAGTTAAGTATTCCTTACTACAACAATAAAAGAAAAATACTGTAAAAGTACGTTGCAAAGAAAAGAAAATCCAAAACTTCTAAATTCTGTACAGAGATTGTTCTAAAACGTTTGACAGTAAAAATTTGGAAAGAGGCTTAGTAAATATTTATTTTCGCTTCTTATATATGTTTTTGGTTTACGAGTCTAACATTCTTGGGCATGGAACATTCTTTTTCCTAAATAACGAGAGAACCAAGGTGCTCGAGAGATTAGAATAATATTTTGAATACATTGAAAGAATTCAATATCGCAAAGAGGCTATTATGTTCTTATTAGTTATATGACAACACTTTTATTCTTATTTTCTTAAGCCTCTTGTTATTTGCAGGCAATGTTGTACTTGATGCTTGGACTTCTTTTTGCTGTCCTCAGTTACTGCAGATTCCATGAACTTTTACGAGATAGAGCGTTGCCGAAGACTGTTGAGAGAAGTAGACATGACTCCGCAACCAGAAAAAGAAACCACAACTCACAGACACAGATGGTACAGAGGGGACGGATGGCCTGCCGATCCTTACAAATAGCGATGCAATCAAACTGTATTCAAATACTTAATGAGAATGGAAATATTCATACATTACATTCAATTTCTTTTTCGCAAAAGAATGAGAAGATATTTTATGAACAAAGTTTTAGCTGAAAAATGTAATGCATAATGATGAAAATTTCATTAATCTATTGTATTATCATGTGCTGCATAACAAAAAAAAAAAAAATCAGGAAGAGAATGTATGATTAATTATTTTTATAAAATAAATAAATAAATACTGTACTTCTTGTAATAAAATCAATACTTTATATGAATGTATCTTAATAATATTATCAGCATTTAATTGATTAAAGATATTTTTGTTTAACATATTTTTTGTTTAACATATTTCTCTTGAATTTTTAGAACCTTGATTTTCAATAATCATTATTATTTTGGAGGCCTGATGAATTTACAACAAAATCATTTCAGTTTTACTGAACAAAAGTCAAATTCATGAGAATTTTTTTAGAAGTGATTGGATCTGTCCATACTATAATGATTTTTAAACATTATACAGTTAAAATATTCAAAATCATTTATATCACAATTGTTAATAATTTTATGTAAGAAGATGTACAATAAATGATTGCCAATACATAAACATTTTAATGTGAGAAATATCTATGAAATTTACAAACAACAAAAAAATCATCTAAATTAAAAATTATGAACTTTGGCTTTGGCATATCTTTCTCAATATCTTTCCAATTAGCGACTTTCCATATTGCTTTGACATAATCCGGCCTAACGTTCTTGTATTGTAAATAATAAGCATGCTCCCATACATCAATTCCAAATAATGGTATTAAACCTGTAAAGAATATAAAATACAATTACTATATATTTTAATTGTATGGTGTCTGAAATATTGTATTTTTCTTATAAATTAAAAAATTTCCTTAATTTTTTTTTTTATATTCAGTAAATAAAGTGACATTTTTTTTTATTCCATGTGTGCACCATTAATTGTATCAAACAATTACGAGTCTTAATCTTTTTTTTGTGAAGAGGAAGCATAACTTTTTATGAAAAATATTTGCTTTTCATAAAATAAGTAATCATTAATCCAAAGTTTACAACACTCATGAACTGAAACAGATAATCAATGTTGAACATTATTAGTCATAATTAACATGGGTCCTCTAAGAGATTTCAAATTAAGCTTTTGAAAAAGTAATGAATCTCTAACAGCTGTAATTCACTTTTTCACTGCATTAGTGTAAAATTAAGTATAAGAATCAATTTTTCATATATCCTCATAAAATATTGTTTAAAACAAAAGAAAAGTTCAAGACTAGAAAGCATTATGTGCAACATATGTACATCTTACTTTTCTTTCTTCTGAATCTTTAACAGTGTAAATGTACTTTTTAGACATCTTGCATATAAAATTGTAAAATCAAATAAAAGAATATATATAGACAAATAATAAATGAATATAACATTTTAACTCAAAGAATTGAATACATAATTTAGAGTGTTTTGACTTCTTGTAAAAAATACTCAAACAGGAAAAGGCATATAAACAGAAAAATAAAAGGCATGAATACTAATCACCTTTGTTTTTAAAAGAAACTAAATTGACAAGTTAAAAAATAATCTACACATTAGTATATAATAGTCATTAAGTTTTTATAAAGAATTATTTAGTATCATAAAACAAATTTTTTGATACCACTATGTTTTCTAAGAAGTACATATTCTTTCTAAATAAAACAATTAGAATATAAATAAATAAAATTTTAATTACATATGATTCTATATTTATGCCTAGTGTTTACATCAACATGAATATACATCAGTATATTTTCTCTATTGATTGTACATATGTTATAATTTGTTAAATTTGATGTTTTTCTAACACTTATTGATAAAACAGAATTTTGTTTTATCAAACATCATTATATTTCTTTCATTGTATGTCCAATTAAAATGATAAAAAAATTTAATTTCAAAAAATAAAACTGTTAAGATTATATTTCAGAAAAAAATAAATGTAACTTTTTATAGCCTGATCAGTAAATGAAATTTTCATTTATCGATTATAGTATCCAGTGTTAAATCCTTCTTTTAGAAATTTAAATGTTTTCAATTAAAAGTCTACTATCTAAAAGTTTCATATTTTTTGAGATACGAAAATTGCATTTGCCTGTAAAAGGCATAATATCAAACTGCTAGCCTAGTTCATTCATATCTACAACAATAATAAACTAACATTACCTGTAGTGGCTTGTAGGGGATCTTGATTAGGACATGCAGCAATATGTAATCTCTTTGAAACAGGATTGAATCCCAGCCAAGCCCATCCTGATCCTTGAACACCAACAGCAGCAGTGCTAAGGAGATTTTTCATGTTGTCCAAACTTGAAAAATCTGATTTGATTGCAGCTAATAAATCACCTAATAATAAAATTCAAATATGTCAAGTTAATTATATAACTAATAAAGCAAATAAGAATTTTTAGAAATGAATATACATGAGTATTTCAAAATTTATGATGATTGTTCATTACCTATACAATTTCAAAATATAATATTTTTTCTTATATTACAAAACAAATTTACAGAATTCACCAAACTAATATAAATTCATAATTAAAAAAAACTTTTTTAATATATTTTCATAAATTATTTCATGTATATATTTTTTACATCAAAAACTTATAGAGATGTTAAATATTTAAATAGATAATTATCTACTATGTATACTTTTAGGAAAGGCAATTTATTTACATTTGATTCATAATTATGAAATTTCTCTACATCTATAATAATTTTACTTTTGCAATGCAATAGCTGCTAACAATAACTACAAACTGCCACCGAGTTGGACACTGTAAAAGTTTCAGATTTTCTTTCATACGAAAAATGAATGAGAGCCCTTCCTGAAAATCCTTTTGCCAGCAGTAAGAAATGTTTGAATTATACAATGTGAAACAAGAAATACCTGATGTGAAAGTAAAAACTATATAATTAAAATGTTATTTTTTAAAATTAAATTAACATTTAAAGTGTAAAATGTATAATGCAAAAAAAAAAAAAAAAAAAAAAAATTCAATTTAGAAATTAATAATTATTTAATTTTTAGAAATAAATTTAAAAGTATGAATTATCAAATAAAAATTTAAAAACTTTTTAAATTGTTGTATTACTTACAAACAAACTTTAATAAAAAATTGTAAAATAAAGTTAATTTATGTTAAATAAAGACAAAATAAATTGGATCTATTTAACACGTAGAGTTTGACCCAATTTTGAATTGTAACAGTTCTTAACATGCCTACTAACTTTCATTTTTGATATGTATTGTTATTTACATAAACTTATGTAGCATTCTATTATTTTAGTCATTATCAGTTGATATCCTTTGATATAGGTTATCAGTTGATATAGGTCCTTTATAGTCATTATCAGTTGATTAATTATTTTACAACGCAATTCATGGAATGTGCTTGTCACCGAGTTTTCTGGTTAAGTTACTAATTGCATTTGCATTGTTACCTTACCATTCATAAAATAATATGATTAAATTCTGTGATTAGAGAAAAATTCAAATTTCAAATGATAATTGCATCATTTAAAGTAAAAGTGGTGTTACAATAAATTTGATGTTTTTATTATAGGTACTTTTCATAATCTTAAGTAAGAAGTTTAAACTTCTTATTTGGAACTAATCAATGTTGAGCTTAGTCTCAGCAAGGAAGAAATTTTAATAGCTTGTTATACAACTTGTAGTTAAAATAATCTAAAATACAAGATAAATTTTAGAAAAATTTTAAAAAATCTCAATATACAACTTTACAAGAAATTTCAAATTGAAAACTATTTATTTAAAATATAATGTACAATTTTTCAGTGTTCAATTAATTGCAAGAAATCCAATTAAGCAAATTTTCAAAATCTTGAATAAATAAAATGTTTATTTCATTTGATTGTCTTTAACAATGTCACTTAAATAACATTACATTCCTTAACATTTCATTAATATTTTTATTCTTTACCTTCTGGTTCACCTCCTGAAGGGCATAAATTTCTCCAAAATATTGAATGATTAAGATGGCCACCACCGTTAAATTTTAGAGCAGGTCCGAGACTTATTACGGTAGCGATATCACCTAAATCATAAAAAAAAATATTTAATTACTTCAAAAATAGTAATTATTTCTGTAAGAAAAATTCTATGATTATTGGCTAGGAGTAAAAGGAAATAAAAATATTAAAAATATGCATTTAAATAATTATATAATTTCTGCTCAACTCTATCCACCTACATAGCATATTATATTATATATATTACATAGCAGATATATATATATATATAGTATATTTTTGAATCACTGATTATGTAGTAAATGGCAATTAGTCATATATATTTAAATAAGAGTAGTAATAGTAGTAAAAGAGAAAGATAATTTTATAAGAATTTTAATTATAATAAAAAATTATTTTAATTGTTAAGCATCAAAATTTTTAATTGAATCATATGAAAAAGAAATTAGATACAAAATTATACAATTATAATTATTATTATTATTATATTTTTTTGCAAAAATGGCTTTGTGCTGCATATGTCTGACATCGTACCTGTAACAAACTAATTCATACATTACTGCTTTTAATAAAATACACATATTCTGTGTTTGATGTTGTCTGTCATTATTATTATTTTTTTTTCCAATAGTAAAAAGTCTACAATATTAAAAAAATTTTAACTTCAGTTTTAATTTTATTAATATTTAAGAAATATTTATGTTTTACATCTTCTTTTATTTACATGAAAGATAAATTTTTAACATTACTGACTTAATACAAATTTTAATAAAAATATATTTCTTTCTTATAGAAAGATATTGACTGGCTACTATAAGTTGTTTACATTTAGTACCCTACATTATAGGATTTATAATGGATACTATTTATTTAAAATCATTTGATTTATAATTATCTATTATTTGTATGAACTTTAATTTATCTGAATGTTTGATTTCTACAGAAGTAATATCTAATCATCAATGAACAAAAATTATTGTAAAACATAAATTTTTAAAAAATAAACAAGCAAATAATTGAATATTTATATATCTTTAATTTTTTTTTTTATTTTAATTTTCAGACCATTTTAAAAGATTTATAATGGATAATAAGAGATAATAAATTTAGGATGAGCTTAAATTTCACAATTAATGAAATTTATCTGCAAAATTTATTATCAATAAAGGATTATTAAAAATTTATCATTCATGTTAAAATAAAAAAAACCATATGTATATATTCAAATGATATATACAAAATAACTTTATACTCCAAAACAATTCATTTACATATATTGCCTTTACAAATTAACTAATATACAATTTTTGAAATTTGTTTTCAATATAGCTTTAATAATGCTATTTAGGACATTCAGCAAAAATATTGTTTAAGAAAATACCAAATTTTTTATGAAAGACAAGAATACTTTTTCTCACACATTCCATGTATTTTCTCAAGATTTTACTATACATTTTTTTTTTCAGAATATTAAATATTGTTTCAAAGAATATTTAAATTAGAAAATTAAACAAAATACAAAAACCTTTAGCTGTAGCTTCAGCTAATTTTTCTTCAGCAACATTTAAGTTGTTAACATAAGCAGCATGATGTTTAGAATGATGCAGTTGCATTATCTCCGCAGAAATTGTTGGTTCCAGTGCTCCATAATCATAAGGAAGGTCTGGTAGAGTATGCTTATTCAGGGCCCAGCTGATTTGTGGATTAAAAACTTGAGTCCTAATAAACAGCGTAACAGCATTAAATGCATAAATTTTTTAATAAATTGTTTTGCAATTAAAAGAAAATAATAGATCACATTTAAAAATTACAGCATGTACCCCCTTTAAATTACAAATTTTATTATCTATACTTTTTGAGGTATTATCAAATTTTTTATATAACCACCATATTTCAAAAATGAATACCAGTAATAAATTAACCTATAAAGTAAATATATATAAGCTTAAATGAATCAAATACATAAAGCTACATAATTTAGTACTAATAAATGTATACTATTTACAAGAATAAATACATTATATGCAATTTTCCAATTTAAAAAACATTACATGACTTAGATAAGAAGTATTACATTAATACAAAGTAAAAATTTATATATTTTAAAATTAAATAATCAATTATATAAAAATTATGGAAATTACAGTTAAAAATCATTTAAATTTTGAAAATATGTCAGTTTTTTCTTTCCAAATAATCTATACTTTTATTCAATAAAAATTGCTTTCAATACTAGCTAGTCATCCTATAAGTTTATTTTTTAATATAAATTTGGTTTTATTTAGAAAAACATCCTTAAATGTATTTATTTTAATGTATATATAGATTATAGTATAAATCAAAAATGGATTATGTATATAAGTATATTATATTAATAATTTTAATTTAGTTATTTCACAATGAACATTTTTTTAAAAAAAAATCAATTTGATTTTCTTTTACCCATTTTTAAACATTTGAACAGTTTATTAAATTCAACTTTTTATTATTTATATAACAAAATATGTAATAAATATTTTAGATTTAGTTAATAACTTCAGGAAAAGAACTTCATTACTAATATTATTTTTATAATATAACTCTGCAAATTGGTTTTAATATATTTTTTTCATACGGTACAAAAAGAAAAATAGAAATGTTCTAGATATCATATGCAGATAAATTTAATTTAATTTATTATTATGATTTTGATTTAATGATTATTTCTGCCTTTGTCTATATGTTAATTTATTAGAGAATGGATTTTGGATCATTTTAGCAATATTTTTCCTGACCATTAGATTCTAAAATAAACAATAAAGTTTTATACTATGTGATACTTATATGGCATATATTTATATACGAGATATATTTATATTTACAAGTGTTAAAAATTTTTCAAGTTTATTGCTTTAAGTTATTCAGTGTGTTTATTTTATTATTGAATAATTTGTAGGAAATAAAAGCTTATGCTTTTCGGTAAATTATTTAATTTTTAAGTAATTTAAAAACTTTTAAATCTTAATGATTTTTACAAAAACAAATGTATTTTGAACGACTTTTTTTTTTTAAATTTCGCTATTCAAGTTACTTTTTTTAAAACATAAGATTACTAACGGTGAAAAAATGAATGTTAAAATTTACAATTTTAGAACTGAATCATAATAATGCTTAAAATATTTGCGCGTAAACTAGTTCTCAGATTTTAAATAAACTTATAATTTAAGCTATCAACAGACACAAGTGTTTCATTCATTTACGGTGCTATATAATTGTAAAAAATAAATTCAATTAAAAAAACTACATTTTAACCGCATTGCATTTTTACACAGCGCACTACTAACCTCTTAAAAGCACGAAATAAATTGATAACAATCATTTTTAAGTTTTCCAAGTCTATAGGTTTTATGAAAGTTGTAAACAAACCACTCAGAAACTAAACGACCGCAGACCGACAAATTCCAGCGATTACGAAACTTATGTTTTGGGTTTCTACAGCATTGCCAAATCAGAAAAGTAATTAGTAATGTACAATTTTTCATATCCTACATATGAAGAACAAGTAAAATAAAAAAAATATTTTAAAGTCAATTCCTACTTAGGTCAACAACGAAAAATTTTATTTTAGTTACTTTTTTATTAAATAATTACAATTAATATAAATATGTATATGCATACGACAGAATACAATATTATGGCAAAACAGAAAGCGAATTTCATTGCAATTTTCCTTTCTGTATATGGTGTTGGACTGTTATTTTTGTATGTAGTTATTCGCTTTCTACTTTTTTTTTTTTTTTTAATTTTTTTTTTTTTTTTTTTTCGTTTCTAATTTATGAAGCTGATGATGGTCTATAGTTTCTCATTCTATCCGTCTCTTATAATGCTTCATTATTGTAAAAACGGGCCTGAATGGCCGAGTGTCTAGCGCTCTGGCGCTCGGTGCCACAGGTTTTCGGGTTCGAGACCCGGCGTTGCCATGTATGTTTGTAGTGGTTCGGAATCCACTTTAAGCCGTAGGTACCGGTCTCCTATGACTGTAAGAACGTCACGGAGCAGAAGTCAGACTTCTACCTACGGGTGCTCCATCAGAACAGAAGATGCACCCCTTTTCCTCCATCCATGAGGGACGACAAGAACATTGAAGGGAACCTTTCCAGTGAGTTTCGAGCAGTCAGTTCATTAAATTTAATTACTGAATTAATATTTGAAAAAAAAAAAACTGTATTAACATCAAGTGCCATCCACTACAAGTTTAAAAAAATGCATTTGAACTTGAGTGGATGAATAAAAAGTATTTTATTACTATTGAAAATTTGAACAAGATATTTAAATATATATATAAGGAAAGTGGGAACTAATAGTAGGGATTGAAAAATACTGTCTAGGGTTTATTCAAAACACCCTTGAAGAAAAAAGTTTCACTAAAAACGTGCACCAAAAGGTGGGTTACTATTGGGTCACAAGTCAGGCATTTTTTTATATGAAGTATATTTTAAATTTATGCTTTTTACAGACCAGCACAAAAATCTTTTAAACAACTTGGTATTTCTCATACCTAAATAAATGAATTGGCCCCTGATTCTATTAAAGATTTTTCCATTCTCGTCGAAATTCTTTAATGTTCTTTAATGAATTCTTTAATGTTTATGTTCTGAAAGAGAACGGGTAAACAATGGGAGGACAAAAGATATCTCGTTTACGAAGACATCAATTCTATCTTCACATTAAACAACTGATAGATTACTTTCGATATCCAAGTAGATAATGAATGGTACAAAATGAATGGTACATAATTGTATAGCAGAATAAAGAATAATTGTGAGTAAGCTAAACAAAGCTAAGAAAATAAACATGAACAAGCTAAACAAAGCTAAGAAATAAACATGAACAAGCTAAACAAAGACAAAAACAATATTTTTGACACAGTCTGTAGAATGGCTCCAGTTTAACCTTCTATTACACAGAATACGAGTTCAATAAATAATTAAGATCTATTCTTGCGAAGTTAGAATAGATCTTAATAAATTACATAGAAAAATAAAATAAAAATTGCTTTATATAAACCCTATTCATAGGAAACGCAATTAAAATATTGAAATTTTGTTTACTTTACTCAATCTTAGGACTTCCTGAATGCAAACTGTCTAATTTGAAGATTGATCATAAGTGTTTAAAAATATATAATAAAAGCGCTATCACATTTTACACTCATGTCCATAAATTAAGGATAATGAAGTTCAGGCAAAGAAAGAAACAGAAGCAAAACAAATTTGACTTATTTGTAAAGTCTATATATTAAACAAAAGGTAAAGAACAAAAAAGATGCTATATGTTTGACATAATTAATAAAAATTTCGATTTTTACTCCTGGAGCAAATTTCAAAAAAAGAACCTATTTACAAAAAACAGTATAACATGGTTAGTATGATGGTTAATATGGAGTATGTCTCCCGGACGATGTAATACAGGCCTTACAACGCCTAGGCATGCTGAGTATCAAATTATCAATCTGATCTTGGGAATATTACAACACTCATCAAGCAATGCCCTCCGGTTGACGGTGGCAATGCCCTCCGGTTGACAGGTGCCCCTCCGGTTGACAGGTGGGAGGGGTTGACGGGCTGCAATTCGTCGTCAAGCATATCCCACATGCTCCAGTGGTTCAAGTCCGGTGGTATGCTGGCCAATCCATACAGGGTGATATCCTCAATTGAAGGCATTCGTCTACAATGTTTGCACGGTGAGGACGGGCGTTGTCATCCATAAACAGAAATTCAGCACCCATGGCGCCCCGAAACAAACGTACATGTTGATCCAGAATGACATCCCGATAGATGTGGCCTGTCATCGTTACACTCTGAGCATGCAGGTCAGTTCTGGAACCAAGAATAATTCCTCCCCAAACGAGTCATCCTGCACCACCGTAACGGTGTCGTTCAATGGTGTTCTCTTGGTGGTAACGAAAGGTACCTGGCGCTCTCCATATGAAAGTCGGTGAAAATCAGACTGCAAACTAAACCTGGACTCGTCGGAGAAAACATCACACAGGACCACTGTTGCGGTGTCCACAATGCATGCCCTCTACTCAGGTTAATCGCAGGCGACAGTGAATTGCGGTAAGTGGAACATCTGACAGACCTACGAACATATAGACCAATGTGCCCTAAGCGTCTGTACACGGTCTGCCTTGAAACTGTCGTACCGGTAGCTGAAGAGCTGACGAGACAGGTCTGATGCTGCGCTCCGTCTGTTTCTTTTGGCAGTAACTGCTAAATACCAGTCCTCATTCGGCGTTGTAACTGGGGGGGGCGACCTGTGCTGTAACATCTACTCCCATTACCATCATCTTGGAATCGTTGCCCAAGCCTGGAGATGACACTCTGGGCGATTCCAAGTTCCTCGGATACTTCCAGCTGGGTACGTCCACATTCCAGTCGTCCGATAATTTTACCACTTAAAAAATCATCAAATGCTTCCTTTGTGCCATAACTATGCGGTTATGCACTGAAAGGCTTTAAAGCGCTTGTGAACAATTTTACTTCTTTGCCACCATTCCTTATATACCCCTCTCTTACACTCTCGTCATTGTGACGTACTATCCGCGCCATCTGGTGGTTTCCTGTAATTTGCATATTCTTCTTCAAGATGTGTGTGATAATTCTACAGGTGAAATTTTTATTTTAGAGTTCAATTTCTGTGTGATTCTGAATTATCCTTAATTTATGGACATGAGAATGTAGATATTTTACTTCAACTCATACTCTTTTCTGTTCTGTAAGATTTATTACTTAAAAGAAACTGACAGTAACAGTTCGATCTTCTGCAACATACTTTTCTCCCCTTTGACCTTGGCTCCTAAATGAGTTCTTCAGTCATTGTATTTGATTTTATTCTTTTATATATACTCCCTTGTTGTTTGAATTATATTTTTCTGCTTTTTGCTCCATCGTTCTGCGCTCTTTACTGATCATAAATTTCATGTTACATTTTCATCATCAATGTTTTTGTTTTTCTTTCTTTTCCCAATTCATATGATTACTACTATCTATTCGTTGTGACTTTTCTTTCATACTTCTGTGGCGGCTTTGTAAAGGTTGCGTAGCGTTATTAAAAAATCCAGACGGCAAAAAAGACGATAATCAATTTTCACATTTACAACATCTTTATTCCATTTCTAACGCCAACTACGTTCTGTTTTTTCATTCTAGCGAAAATCCCCTTGTTAACAGAAAGTAGAAGTTGTTATTTCTTAACTCCATTTTCCATCAATAGCTGTCGCTACACTTCCATCACATATCACTGAGTAGGTGAACGCTTCACGTTCAGGCACTCTATCTCTTTGCTCAACTTAATAGCAGAAAGAGACGGAATTTTCAGAATAGGTGTGCCACCTTGCTCTTCACCTAAACAACTACGCGGCGTAAATAGAGTGGCGTAAATAAAAAGTAGCGAAGCAACGTAGAACTTAGCTGATTGTAGTGAGAATGCAGATGGTTGAATTGAGAAAAACTTAAGAGTGGATTAGTGATGACGAGAATGATATGGGAAAATGTAAGTGCTTTGAATAAGCACTATCCTGGATCATGACGGATATGTTTTACCCCTTTGAGTGAAATGAATGCTTGGTCTGTAATAGCGCGGGGGCGTCTTTTATATTTAAGCTTGTGGTAATTATATTACGGAAAATTAATGATAAGAGAATTATTAAGGTTGTTAAGAATTTGCAAGAAGTTTTCCGATAGTTTTTTTTTAGCATAATTCAGGGATAGATCCGAGTCGGAGCTCTTTATGTAAAAATACTCTTCTAAAATGAAAAGATGCTTTTGTAATTTTGAGAATAATAATTTTAAATAACTTGCAGTCTCCTCAGTCTGATCACTGAAATTGTGATCCATACAGGAGCCGCGTAAAAATGAATGGGTCTGATAAGAGATGATGATGATGGGTCTGATAAGAGATGATGATGATGGGTCTGATAAGAGGTGATGATGATGGGTCTTATAAGAGATGATGATGATGGGTCTGATAAGAGATGATGATGATGGGTCTTATAAGAGATGATGATGATGGGTCTGATAAGAGATGATGATGATGGATCTGAGAGTTTGACTCTGATCGAGAGCTTACTGGAGTGACGTGATAATGAAGAGATTGCATTTGTTGCTTTTTTAACTTTATTAATAGCATATTAATGTGATTGCAAAAAAAAGTTTTGTGTCAAGTGTGAAGTCGAGTTATTTGTATCCCTACACGAAAGGCACTGATTCATTAAAAATGTTGATGTTAGCAAGATATACAGGATTTTGATGTCGACGTTACAGATGATTACAGTGATGTTGGTAAGATTTACTGCTTCTTTTATGGTGTTTTTAGAGCTTTCCAAGCTATTTCTTCAGAGCTTTGATAAATACCTGATGATCTCACAGCTTTGAGAAGCTGTGGAGAAATCATCAGATATTTATGCCATTATTTATCATCAAATTTTTTTTTTTGCCTCCATTTCATAATCGGTAAAAAGAATATTCCCTGCCTTATGTCAACAACAAATTATATACACTTTCTCAAAACAATTTAAATACGAACACGTTTTCGTTTAATTTCTTTTTCAGTTTTATTTCAGGCAGATTGCTAATATTTAAGAAATACACCACGTCAGATGTGTTTACATCACTAAGTGTAAAACACTAACTTTTCTGTACATACACTGCGTGCCTAAATATTATATAAACTTGCACGATATTTGTACAGAAAACTTTGCAAATGACGATCGTGACTTTTAGTAAAGGATCTTTGCTTTGAAATTTGCAACCAGCAATTAAACTAATTTTTTTAAATATGTATGAGGTTTGAAGAAAACACATAAAATAATAGCATAGATTAAAAGAAATCTTTGGTTTTCTACAAATTACCTACATATCGAACTTTCAAGAATATTTTTAGTTTAATTAAGGTTTTCTTTGAATAAAAAAATATTTGGAATAAAAATTTTGTTTTTTAAGGTTAATAAAATTAATAATAATAATGAAATGAGCATTAAAAATGGAAACACACGATCTAAATTAATCTCAAAATTTTTTTTATTTATTTAGAAAAATTCATTAAATATGACATTTTCAGAAAGGTTTGGAATTTGTCTTTTTAACTATGTGATAATTAAAAACAAATGTAATCGCATTATCAATACACAATTGATTTTTCACAATCAGAAAAATTTGTATTGTTTTCCATAAAAAATGAAATGTTAATTATCTATCAATTCGTCCAATCAATCTATCAGTTCGTGCAATTGATAATTTTATCAATTTTATTTGTGAAATTTTTATCTAAATTTTAAGCTAGTTCTTGTCTTTTTAAAAATATGTACGATGGCTCAAGATAACGCACATAAATTATTAGCATAAATTTAAAAACAAATCTTTGGTTTTCTACATATCGAACTATCAAGAATATTTTTTTTTAGTTTAATTGAAAAATTTTCTTTGAATAAAATATATTATATGAGATTTTGTTTTCAAGGTTTATAATATTAATAATAATACTTATATAATTATTAAAAGGAAGCACATTTTGATTATATTGAAAGTCACCAACGATCTAAATTAATCTGAAATTTAGTGTCTTATATAGAACAATTAATTAAAAGATGACATTTTTCAGAATGGTTTGGAATTTCTCTTTTCAACTATGTGATAATTAAACACAAATTTAATTGAATTGTCGATACACAATTGATTTTCCACAACCAAAAAAAAAAAAAAAAAAATTGTATCACTCTCCATAAAAATGAAATGTTTGTGTATCTATCGATTTATCCATTTTAATGCATAATCATATTAGCGTTAGATTGGGTAATTAATCTAGTATCCATTACAATCCCTTTTTAAGAATAAAGTTTTATTGTGTGACAAAGAGATAATTACACATGAAGCTGATAAAATGCAAGGCAAAAAGTAAAATAAAATAACTTGCCGTTAAATTATTCGATTTTTTTAAAAATCATAATGAACATATTGATAAATTTTAATAATAGTGAAAGATGTTTTATTATTTAAGATTAACAAACATCCATGTTTAATATATATGAAAAAAAATTTAAGTTATAAATGAAAACGTAAGAGAAAAAAATATTAGTCCTTAAAAGATTCCATTAAACAATTTTCTTCAATTCCTACCATTAGTTCACACTTTTCCTATATATATCTTGTTAAAATTTTCAATCGTTAATAAAATACTTTTTATTCATCCACTCAAGTTCAAATACATTTTTTTAACTTTTAGTGGATGACACATGATATTAATACCATTTTTTTCAAATATTAATTCATTAATTAAATTTAATTAATTAATTATATTTTTTTAGATTTAAGTTGCATGTACTAATAACAGATGGCGCCAGATGTAGAGGAAAATTTCAACTTTATTTGTAAAGGACTTTTCTGCAATATAGTGAAAAAAGTAGGAATTGACTTAAAAATTTTTTTTATATTACTTGTTTTCCTACTGACATATTTGCAAAATATGATCAGAAAACGGAAATATTTACAAATGAAATATTTAAGTGTAAAATATTTAAATATTTTTAAAAGATATAAAAAGAAATTGAACTTGGTTAAAAGACAGTGTAGTATGTAGGATCTTGATGGGCACATTAGGGAGCCAGATTGTAAATGGAGGTGAGTGCATTGCAATATTTCAGGCACAAGTTTGAGAACTCACAATTTTGTTTACACACACACAAATAAACAGCACACACATTGAATTAGACACACAATATTTAACTTATTTAAAATGAAAGACCAGTAAATTATAGCTTCGTGGAAGGGTCGAATTCCAGCTAAGCATAAATGGCGAAAAAGAGTGCAGGATGCACTAAATATACTTTCTCTCGGGTGAGAGTCTGTAGGCCAACTAAACGTTTTTTAGCCGGAGCATAAGGTTTCGCTGTCCTTCCTCTCGGAGGAGAGTTTGAGTTCAACTATCATTTCCTAAAGACGTAACAGGAGGCGCTGTTGCCCATGTGTAGGAGGAAGCAGAGGTTGCAACAGTGATTTTAGGAATGTGTGGAAGTAATATTATAAAATTTATTTTACTCAAAATTATAAATAAACGAAAATATATTTAAAGAAAAATTTTATTAAAAGTAATGTGAACCAATTTAAAAATTTCTTTAAAATCTTAAATTACAGAATTATTGGTTTTGCTAAATATTAGAAATGAGAAATTTATTTGTACCTATTTTTTATAAAATTTTTTTTATAATTATTAAAAAAAAAAAAAAAAAACATTGGGTGATATTTAGTTCCTACCTAAACATTCCTACAAATCCTAGGGTTATATTTAGATTTATATAATTAACATGATGAAAAATATATACTTCTCTTTGATTAATTAAGGCAGGACTGAAGTAATTTCTTTGAGAAATGATAATTGATTACTGTTCATTTTTTTCTAATTACTAGTTCAATAGCAATGCTTCTGTGAACTGGTAATCCATCGTTGCTTCTTCCTCTAGTTTAATCATTTCTTCGAAAAGTTCATTCTTAAATTCCTCCCTTTTATTCACTGGAATATGAGACAGTACGACACAAATGGATGAGTATAAATCTGTAAAAAGGACGTTTGTTAAATCGCAGCTAATGCAATGTCTATTCTTAATTTTCTAATTGAATACTTTCAGCACACCAATGCTCATAAAATAGTACCTAATTTTTCATATTTTAAATAAATAAGAAGAAATTATCTTCGAAATACAAAAAATGGAATGCTGAATCCATTTGGTAAGAAATGAAAACAAATGGTTATGTACAATTGTTCTATTCATTTCAGAAACCTTAGAAAAATTTAAAGAAATATTTATTCAGTACTAACTGCATACGTTTAGCTTAAATAAATGACATGGTTTAAAAAATAATTTATATTTTTAAAACTGTTACGCATGATATAATCAGAGAAACACAAAAATTTAAAAAAAAAAATATTCCAAGATTTCCACTTTTGAAACGCGCCCAAGGATCTAATCAGTAATCCAATTTCGTTGCACAAATTTTATCTCTCGGCTGTTCTAGATACAGCACTGTCTTGTGCAATGTTTGTTCAAATCCGCTTCAATTCGAATGCATCTTACTTAATAGAGCTGCAAGTCAAATCGACGAATATTATTTTCCAATTTAAATTTTACCTATATTGTAAGATATCAACATAAAACTTTAAAATTGTTGCCATATTGTAAGATATATCAAAAAAGGATTTGTAAAAAAGATTTCCTGTAAATTCAAGTTTACAGGCTATAGTAGACTACCATTTTCTTTTATCAAAGACAACCTATATCTTTACGTTGCTATTTTACAAAGCAAATTACACTACTGACCATTAAAATTACTACACCAAGAAGGCAACATGCTACAGACTTTTCTTTTAAACGACAGGAAGAAGGTGCTGTGATATGCAAATGATTAGTTTTTCAGAGCATTCAGACAAAAAGCAGGCGTTATATCAGGCAATAACACCTACAATGTGTTAAATGAGAAAAAAGTTTGCTAATAACAATTTGCATTTGAACGTTATTGTCTGGTGAAAAGTTGTTGTGATGTTAGTGTAGAATGCAGAAATGGGCTCCAGTACGTTTCTGACATTATGATAAATGTCGAATTGTAGCGTATCGTTTTGGATTGCGGTTTTATCGTATCGCAATATTGCTGTTCGCGTCGGTCGAGATCCAATGACTGTTAGTGAAGAATATGAAATCGATGTGTTCAGGACGGTAATACGGAACACCGCTCGGATCTCACCGGCCCCCTTGATCACTAGCAGCCGAGAAGACAGGCATGTTACCGACATGCTAATGGATCAGTGCAGTCACGTTTACAAGCCCTGAATCAGGAGAAGGGGTCGTTTGTAAGAAAAAGTGTCTTTCGAACATTCGACGAAGATGCTTACCAGCATGGACTCTCAGCTCTGAAATCATGGCTGTTCAGCTACCCTTGACACTGCATCACAGACATCTGAGCGTCTTCAATAGTGTGATCAATGACGAACCTGGGCGCTCGAATGACGAGATGTTTCTTTTTCAGATGAATCCAAATTCTGTTTACAGCATCAAGATGATCCCCTCCAGGCCCATCACGTGGCGCACGATGGTTAGCAGGGCGCTATGGAACACGTCTCGTTCAGGACTTGTAATGACGGCATTGAACCGTGCAATGGATATGTTAGGACCCCGTGGTTCCAACCCCCTTATTCGAGCCCTGTGAAACCTACGTTTGCAGATAATGCATGTTGCCGGTATTGTACGGACCTTCCTGGATACAGAAAATGTTCGGCTGTTGCTCTGGCCCTGCGTTCACCAGATCTCTCGCCAATAGAAAACGTCTGGTCAATAGTTTGTCGAGAGACAGGTTCGTCACCATATGCCATTCACTACGGTAAGATGAGCTGTGGCATCGTGTCGAAGCTGTATGGGCATCTGTATCTGTACATGCCATCCATTCTTTGTTTGACTCAATGCCCAGGCGTATGAGGGTTGTATTACTGGCAGAGATGGTTGTTCTGGGGTACTGATTTCTCAGATCTATGCACCCAAATTTTTTGAAAGTTTAATCACTTGTTATTTCCAGTGTAATATATTTGTTCAATAAATATAATTTTATTAGCTGCATTTCTTCCTGGTGTAGCAATTTTTAGTGGCAGTAAGTGGGTCTGTGGCTTAGTGACTCTTAATAGGATTACTGAATTAAAGCTGTACATAAATAAGGCGTTAACTTACTACTATTGAGTCTACAATATTATATATAACTTCAATATGATTAAAAATAAAAGAGATTAATTTTATAGAATGATAAATTATTTTAAAATTTTTAATAATTGTATTTGAAATGATTTATTACAATGGTCGTGTAAATAATAGAATTTTGGATTTGTTGTTGTCAACTGTCTTGAGAACATTAGTCGATTTATATGATGTTTTTAAATTTTAATATGAATTTATTTTTAATTTAAATTATTTATTACACGAAAACGTTTACAGAAACCGAAGTGCTTTGTTGTAATCTAAATTAAATGTTATATTAATTAAACAATAAATTTTAATATTCTTAAAATGAATGCTTTTAAGATTTTTTTTTTTTAAAAACTTTAACACTTTTGAGCCAATAGTTATTATAAATATCATAATTTTTAAAAAGTTATCATTCATTAAATTTGTTTGTTGTTTGTATACATGATTGACAAAGGTTTAATATTATTTCTTAGGAGAAATAATTTCAGGGAAGTAGCTAATTTTATTGTTAAAGGATGCATTACAACTTTTTTTTTGTTATTAAAAAATATTTTCATTAAAAGTGTACCATTTTCATTCAAAATTCATTTATTAGAATAGACTGACATACCGAAATGGTTGTGTTGGCAAATATTTGATTCCTGTTTTGGCATTAGTTAATGCAGTTAAAGAAAAAGTTAAAAAGTACTTTTTGTAGTCTTCTACCGATGAAAAATACATCAGTCGATTCTTCTTTCAAAATGAATTTCAAACCCAACTTCTTTTACCATCTGCTCGTAATATGAAGCATTATGTTTGTTGACATGAGGAGGAAATAACAAGGAAGATAATCGCCAACATCCTGTGAACAAAAATTTTTATACAAATCACTATCAGTATTATTTGAATCATATTTTTAAAAGTACTGTAAAATGGGTTAACAAATTTAATTTATCGTATGTAAAAATATATTGTTATGGGATCTTCATTTGGACTGGAATATGTAATACCAAGTAATGTTTAAATCAACTTTCGTAAACTCCTTCGCCCTTTAAATTGATGTTGATGTCCATTTAAATGTGAGGTGTAAACGTGACAGTTATCCTCTAGCAAGTTTGAACACGATTAGATTACAATGTTTTTTCAATAGGGAATTTTCGTAATACTCTACATTGCTACCATATCGTAAAAAACTGAAAACATAAAAAGAGAAATGCTCTATCACTCTGGACAATAAATCAATTTTTTGATTAATGGTTTTATATATTTGCTTTATATCTAAACACATCTTATACCTGGAAACACTGAAAAACTTAATAATTTTGATTTGGACATTCTTTTCAGTCCATTTGTTAGGTTCTTCGTTTCCTTCAATGTGAAATCTGTTGTTATTCCACAAAAATTGCTAGATTCATCTTAGAAATAACATTCGTCAATATATATTTAGAAATCTCTATGATATTTTCATATTTAATATACATATTTATATTATCTTACAAAGCAAATAAATCTCCACTGTTTTCAAAAGCTATGTTGTATTTTGAAACCATTTGATATGCCTTTCAAACCAATGAAATAATCAACATTTTCATACATTATATATCATTTCTGCTCAGGGCACTATATGACATTTATACATAATAATAAACTTACCCTATAATAGGATCTCCATTTAGAATTTTCCATTTCTTTTTCATATAAAAAATGGACTGCATTACCAAAAGCAAATGGCCGCTTTTAACCGGTTTCAAATTTCATTTATCTTGAAAAATTTTTTCTTCTAACCAATGAAGACAATAAATAGATACCAATTTTGTTATTTCCGCGCATGGTACTTTCACATTCATACAAATAAACTTACCTTGTAATAGGTTGAAATTTTCCATTTCTTTCGAGCATCATAAAAAATGGACTGCAATAAACTCAATATACTAATGTTTAAAATGCAAGAGATTTATGAAAGCAAATTTCAATCTTCTAACCAAATTCAATAGCCAATAAATAGATACCAATTTTTGTTATTTGGCCTTCCCAAGAATTTCACAGTTGTTCTAAAATAAATAAATATAAATTAATTTTAAATAAATAATCGTCAAATTAAAATTCCCATTTCTACAAATAACGTTATATAGGTTTCATTCAATCAGTAGCCAAAGAATATCCTCTAAAATCTTAAGGAAAATTTCAGACATTAAGGAATTGATAAAAAATTTTTACTTTTACAAAAAGTTATTTTTTTTACAGAGTTTGACTGATCAATTCATATTTCCTTCCTTTTCATGATATTCGAAAGTTCAAAAAAAGAAGAAATATTTTGATTCAGAGGCACTACGAGTACTTAGAGCTATTGGATATAAAATTTTCAAACCATTAATCCAGCAAAGAAAGTGCTTCAAAACCATACAAAACTCTTCAATATAAAATGTTTTATTTAATTTGCACAGTTTTTAAATTTTTAAAGAGAAAAAAATTCATGAACAATTTCAATGTTTTTTATTGCGTTTTATTCATTTTCCGCCAGAAATTTGCAATTCGTTTAATTTCAAGACCCTCATTCCGGACATTCACGGATATTGCTATTATGAAATAAATTAAAAATTACTGTAAATTAAGATCAAACTACTATAACATTTTAATGATGAGAAAAAATTAAAAATTGAGAATACTTAGCATAATTAATTTATTAGTTTTTATCACCATATATTATTTTTACATTCTTACCATTTTCGATGTCAGCTACACCATATTCAATGAGTGGGTGGGAATTGTTCTTCTCTGCATTATAAATCATGCGTTGTGCAGTACATCTATTGTGTACAGTTTTCAAGTTGAGGAAAAAGAGGAAGGACTAAGTTGTACGTACTTCCACCAGGACCGCATCCAACATCCAAAAACAACTTCTTTTTCATCTTTTTGTTGAACTCTATTTGTGGAAGAGTTTCTTGAAAAATCTTTTGACATGCTCATATGGTGCAGCCTTTGCACCATACAATTCAGCATCCAGATTCATTATAGAATTCTATAAAAAAAATTAATAAATCAAACCATTAGGCGATATTAAATAAAAGTAATGAAATTTCTTATAACCTCAGTAGTCTAACAGTTCGTTCATGGGATAAAGTCTAAAGGCTCGTTCCCACCGAGGCGCGAAGCGTTGACCAATCACTAGCCTCACAGCGTTCGCCTGAAACCGGTTGAAATTTACCGCTTCGAGTTGACCAACTTTCAACTCTTAAAATGTAGATCTGCCATCTAGTAGAAGTAACTGGAGTTTCACTAGGCGTGAAGCGATTTCTGAAGTTTCGATGTGAGAGGGTCGAAAAATTTTTTTCCTGCCGCCTAACGCGTCGCCGCCTCACGCCTCGGTGGGAACGAGCTTAACTGAGTAAAAGAGTAAGAGGTTGTGTCTCAGTTTTGATTAAACCAGTTAATTCAAACAGGGTTGTGCGTACCTCTGGGGAGCTTTTAGAACCGGTTCAAGGTGAAATGACAATTTCGTTAATAATACCAGAAAAACAACTAAAGTTGTTTAACTGGTTTAATGCACCGTATCAAACCAGTTACTGATGCATCAGCGTGGTTTAGTTGCCACAAGAGAATAAAAAGTTAAATACATCGAATATGAGATATTAAATATTTGTGCCAAATTACCAATTGTTACACACAAATAAGTGAACATTTCATTTTTGTAAAATTAGTGGTTATAAATTGATTTAACGTATATAATACAAGCCGTAGACATTCAACAAAAGAACATCATAAAACAAAGTTTTGTTGTAATTATAGATTAATTTTTATTTATTAAATATTAATTTATTATATTAATTTTATTATAAATATATTTAGATATATTTATATTTTAGGTATGAAAGACTTAAAAAATTGCTTACATATGAAAAACCAATGAAAAAAAGAATAATAATATAATAACAAATTTATAGCTATAGGGTCAAGTTATGGGATTTTCCTCATGGATTCAGGTTTCTCCTCATGATGAAACCCGTAAATTTATTATTGATATTTGCATAGAATAAATTGCATCGAATTATAAGAAAGTCAGAAATTTTACTTTCAAATTGCATCTATTCAAAGTGATTTTGGTTATAGTTCAAGTTTGTATATGATTTCTATCAACAATACATTTTTAAAGAATTAATGCAATTACAAAAAAAATGGCATAATATAGCTTCATAGATTTAAACTATCAGTATGACCTTCTAATTGATGGACTTGAACTTGCATTGTTATCGATAAAGACAGATAAGAAACAGAATTAATTTTATATGTAAAACGGAATTACAAACAAAACTTTTCAGACACAACTCATCTATTTATTTTTAAAAAAAAAAAACTTCCCCTTCGATTTATATTTTTAAAAAATGAAATGTGTCCGTAGCATATCTTCAGGCTATACGTGCCCCTTGGGTAGTGTTAAATGAGTAACAGCGGTTGCAGTCCTTGCTTATGGCATAAAGATTAACTGTCTCTGTATTTCCAGCTGTATTAGAACAACAACAACAAATCAAACTCATTCAGTGTGATTCAAAAAAGGGGAAAATATTGCAAATTTTAAAAATAATATCTAAAACAAATTATCTGCGCATTTGTATAAAAGGGTTAGCCTTAACATAGACTGAGATTTTATTTAGAAGTGTTGAGTGTAATTCCCATTGCAAAACATTTAAATACAAATATATGCTTCAGCCCAATATGGCCCAGTCGTTTTAAAGTACCAGTACACTCGTAATAATAAGAATAGCATGCAAATGGGCGAGTTCTATTAACAATGGATACCTTGCTGCCAACACTACTTCCAAAATGTGACGAATCAATGACAATCCGGATAATTTATATCATTATATTGAATTTAAATTTGTCTAGTTGCATGTATTCAAAATGGCATTGGTTTACAGTTCAAGTTTTTGTATAATATTTTCATTCAAAAATCAATACATTTTATAAAGAATTAGCACAAATAAAAAATTACATTGCGCCATAAACTATAATAATAGCGCTAAACCTAACAATCTAAACTTCTAAATCATGAAGTTGAACTTGCGTTGCTATCGATCAAGACAGATAAGATCAGGAAATTCCTACAAACAAAGCTTTTTCAGACACAAACTTATCTATTTATTTAAAAAATGCACTTCAATTATCTTCTATTTATCAGAATAAAAAAAGACTGAAATATAAAATGTAACGTGGAGAATTTTACTAATCCACTTATAAATTATCAATTAAAAATTCATTCAAATGAAAACAAATCGAAGAAAGTACAATGTTCATGTTTCAAATGAATATAAAACTTTTACAAACATTCATTGTCCTTCTATAATATTAAACACTTGTTAAAATATAGAAGCAGTGAAAAATAAATAATTGATTATTAATATAAATAAATAATTTTTATAATTTTAAAACTCCATGAATTAATTTAAAACCTATTTACAATAATAGCTGAGTAATTATATTCACTATCAGAATATTTAAGTTAATGAAAAAGAATAACTATTTATTTTATACATATTTTACTGCATTATGTCAGAAAACATTTCTTATTTTAATTTATCATCAAGAATTTACAAAAGCTTTTTAAAAAATTCACATTAAAATATTTTAAAAGCATATTTAAAAACAAGGGGGATTCTTAGTTAGAAAACATTTACCTTTTATTTTTTTTTTTTTGAAAAGATGATATTTTGGTTGACACAAATGTATTCTACTATATACTTTAAAAGAATTAGATATGATCCTATGTGTACACTAAAAGTTATTTTTAAACGTTTAACAGAAACCTTAGTTTTATCTGCAATGTTTATGCATATCTTTTCGCATATCAAATGAAGAAGATGAGATTACTCAGCAGCTAAAAATATAAACGATTTCAAAAGTTTTTTATCTGAAAACTCATCAGTCAATAGCTGCCGACGCCTGAAAAAGTTGTGAATTTAATCGAAGTTATTTTCTAACATTTTTAAATGTCTTTGCAATGTATTCTCTAAAAAACTAATAAGAATTTTTTTTTAAATATTGATGTTTCAAATAATTCAATTTTTTTTTTTTTAATTAATTGTGTAGTGTTGTGGGTTGGAGAAAATAGATTGTAACTGGGTGGGGTTGGGTAGAGACTTGAGACTCAGGTTTGAGAACACACAACTTTATTTACGTACGCACAAACACCACACACATACATTATTTAACTCATTTAAAGGCATATAAATATATATTCTTGGAAGGATTTCACTTCTAAGCCGAACATAAAAGATACTCAGATACGCGGTGGATGCTCGGAATATTACTGTGCCCAAAAGTAACACCAATTATTTAATTTTCAAAAACTCTTTATTTATGCTTCCAAATTTATTTCATCGCCTTCAAAAAGTAATCCCCTCCGGACACAATGCACTTATGCCAATTTTTTCCAATACTCAATGCATTCTAAAAAGTCATCGGCAGGGATGGCCTTCAAAGCGCGCGGCGATTCACGTTGAATCTCTTCAATCGACTCAAAACGGTGTCCCCGGAATGGTCTTTTGAGTTTAGGGAACAGCTAGAAGTCGCACGGTGTGAATACGGTGGTTGTGGAACAATATAGGTTTCATTTTTGCCGAAAAAGTCACGAAGAATCAATGCAGTGTGAGCTGGCGCATCCAGTGTTTTCGGTACCAATCGAGATTTGACGCGTTGGAGGCCCAAAATGGAATGGACCGATCCTTTTGAAATTCCAACATCATCAGCAAAATCTCAAATTGTAAATCGACGGTTTGCAAGAACCAAATCTTTACTTTTTTTGAACGTGAGCTACGTCGGTGGAGGTTAATGGTCGACCAGAGGGCTCTTCGTCTTCAACGCGCTCTCTGCCTTCTTTGAACTGTTTATACAATTTGTAAACATTTTTTTCCGATATAGGAATGCTCACCGAATGCCTTCTACAACATTCTATACGTTTCCGCAAACAAAATTGAATGCAAGTCCTTTGTTCAATTAATTCGGACATTTCAAAAATCGCCGGAATCAGTTTTAGAGTCTCACAAAGCCAAGCGTCACTCAAACACTAATGAATATTGTGACGTGGAAATTTCACACAGATGTCAAGGACAGTCCAGCAAGCTAAAAAAGAAGAAAAAAATTGAAATTCCATAAGCCCCGGGTATTTTAAATTGAAAATTGGTCTTACTTTTTGTTTACTGTAGTACCATCTTCCCTTAACATGACTTGACTTCAAATAGAGCATTTCACTGTAGTGAAACCTGAAATTAATTACTGAATCTGACTGCACTTAATTCGCAAACTATATACCTGATTTGAAATATTCCCTCGAATGTCAGATTCACCAGATTCCGCTTGCCATGGTGCGTGCTTCAGTGCTATTCACCATCTGCAGCATTCAAATTGTCCTAGTGTGAGAAGGAGATCTCGTGGAAAATTTGTGAAACACATTAAAATATTTTTCTTTCAGTTGCTTTTCCGTATTTATTGGTTGTTTTCAGTTTTCTTGTGCATCTAACTAGGTCCGGCAATTTTCGTGCTAGAGGTACAGTTTCAATGCTATTTATAGCTTTTCAATATGAAGATCACATTCCAATAAAAAGAAACGGGTATTGCCATTTTAAATTTTCGAAATTTTTAACTGTTATAGTTAGAGTTTAGCTGTTGTTTTTCATACAATTCTTTTTACAAAATACTTTAAACCAAAATCTCGTTCAATTTCTGTAAATGGCATGATAGCTAGGGACTCATATGTCGAGAAAGTTAATTTATAATCACACTGTGCATAGCTTTGTACGTTTTGACTTGATACAGTCATCTAGCATCTATAAAGAACGATATCTTGGGTGCACAACATCCTACAAGAATTATCATCAGGAAATTATAACTACGTTCTTCAAAATGTTTTGGATGTGCCATTTTTTTCTTTTACATTATACTTGAACTTTTTTTTTGTCTGTTGCCGCTCTTTTTTTTTCACAATTTTTACCTATAAATGCATGTATACACTGAAGTGACAAAAGTCATGGGATAGCAATATGCAAATTTTCAGATGGCAGTAACATCGCGTAGAACAGGTATAAATGCGCAGTGCTTTCGCAGAGCTTTCATTTCTGTTCCAGTTATTCATGTGAAGAGTTTTGACGTGATGATGACCGCACGACGGGAATTAACAGACTTTGAACGCGGAATGTTAGTTGGAGCTAGACACATGGGTCATGCCATTTCGGAAATCGTTAGGGAATTCAACATTCCCAGATCCACTGTGTCAAGAGTGTGCCGAGTAAGGAAATTTCAGGCATAACATCCCACCCTGGACAGCGCAGCGGTCGACCGCCTGCACTTAACGACCGAGACCGGCGACGTCTGCAAAGAGTCGTAAATTCTGACAGACAAGCAACACTGCGTCAAATAACCGCAGAAATCAATGTGGGACGTACAAGGAACTTGTCTGTTAGAACTGTGCGGAGAAATTTGGCTTTTGGGCTATTCCAGCAGAAGACAGACTCGAGTGCCTTTACTGACAGAACGACATCGCTTGCAGCGACTCTCGTGGGCACGTGAGCATATCGGTTGGTCCCTAGATGAATGGAAAACCGTGGCCTGGTCCGATGAGTCACGATTTCAGTTGGCAAGAGCTGATGGTAGAGTTCCAGTGTGGCGCAGACCCCACGAAGCCATGGACCCAAACTGTCAGCAAGGCACTGTTCAAGCTGGTGGTGGCTCCGTAATGGTGTGGGCTGTTTTCATGGCATGGACTTGGTCCTCTGGTGCGACTGGAGCGAACATTGATTGGAAATGCTTACTTGGAGATCACTTACAGCCATTCATGGGCTTCATGTACCCAAACAACGACGGATTTTTATGGATGACAATGCGCCATGTCACCGGGCCACAACTGTTCGCGATTGGTTTGTAGAACATTCTGGGCAATTCCAACGAATGATCTGGCCATCTAGATCGCCTGACATGAATCCCATCGAGCATTTATGGGACATCATCGAGAGGTCTGTTCGTGCCCAAAATCCTGCACCATCAACGCTTTCACAATTATGGACGTCTATCGAGACAGCATGGCTCAATATTCCTGCAGAAGACTTCCAACGACTTGTTGAGTCCATGACACGTCGAGTTGCTGCACTTCGCCGGGCGAGGAGGGCCGACACGATATTAAGAGGTATCCCATGACTTTTGTCACTTCAGTGTATGTTGCGCCATGTTTTATGTAGACAAATTTAGATTTTTTTTTAATGAGGACAAAGTAAGCTTTTTGCTAACGAATATTTCTAGATTTGTTATACAAACTAATTTTATTTCTTGTAACTGTCTTGTTCTTTTGTCTTTTAGTTTGTTTGTTTTTTTTCCAATTCCTTCAATTAGCTCACACTCTCCCTATATATATCTTGTTCAAATTTTCAACCGTTCATAAAATACTTTTTATTCATCCACTCAAGCTCAAATACATTTTTTTTGAACTTGTAGTGAATCATAATTGATGTTAATACAGTTTTTTCAAATATTAATTCATTCATTAAATTTAATGAATTATTTTTAGTTTTTTTTTTTTAGATTTAAGTTGCATGTATCTACCAATAGATGGCGCCAGATAAACTTTATAAATAATTTTCATTCATTTTTTAAGGACTTCCTGCAATATAGTAATAAAAAAAAAAGAATTGACTTCAAAAATTTTTTATATATTACTTGTTCTGAATTTAATTTTTACAGTAGACAGAGAGACATGTATGTATATAAAAATATATCTGAGGTAGAAAAAATGTAAAAACAAAAATTTAAATAATAACTTGCCATTAAAACAATCAGTTTTTTTATTAAATTAAAATGAAAATATTGATAAATTTCAAAAATTGTGAAAGATATTTCAATATTTTTTAAGGAATTTCATTTCTAATGAATATAAGAAAATTTTAAGCAATAAATTAAACCATAAGTGAAAAATATTAAAAAGTTACTACATCAGAGTTTTTACCTTAAAAAGTTACCACTAAACAATTTTTTTCCCAATGAAATATTTGTTAAAAATATAACATAAAAATGTTTACAAATGAAATATTTAAGTGCAGAATCATTTAAATATTTTTACAAAAACTTAAAAGAATTAATTGAACTTTGTAAAAGACAGTGTGGTGTGAGGGATCTTGATGGACCACATTAGGGCGCCAGGTTGAAAATGGAGGAGATTGGATTGAGATACTTGAGGAACTACATACTTTAAAGAACTCTCAAATTTATTTACACACTCACAAACATACAATTAGACACAATGTTAAATTTATTTAAAGTAAAAGACAGTAACTTGCAGCTTCGTGGAAGGAGTCGGAATTCTCGACTAAAAGCACAATGAGCAAAGAAGTGAAGGATTGCACTAAATATACTTTCTCTCCGGGTGAGAGTCTGTAAACCAATTAATGCGCAGGGTTGAGCTAGATGCAATGCCTCTCGGGATGAGAGACTGCAGACCAACTAAGTTTTCCAGCCGCAGTGCAATGATGGCTCCATTTCCTCTCGGATGAGAGTCTGGAGTCCAAACTGATCATTTATCTTAATCGCCCCAGGGGGCACTCTTGACAGTGAGCAGGAGGAAGCATGGCTGCAACAGTGATATTAAGATTGTTCGGAAGCAAGTTAGTAAAATTAATTTACTTAAAAAAATATAAATATATTTAAAGAAAATTTTTATTAGAAATAATGTATATCATTTTTAAAATTTCTTTGTAATCTAAAATTACAGATTTGCTCTGCTAAACAGTAGAATTGAGAATTGTATTTGCACCCAATGTTTTATTATTTTTATTATTATTATTATTATTTGAGAAACAAATCCTAGGGTTATATTTAGATTTATGTAATTAATATGACAATTAATCAGGACTGAAGTAATTTCTTTGTAAAAAAGTAATTGATTACTATTTCTTCTTTTTAATTACTAGGTGAATAGCAGTGCTTTTGTGAACTGGTAATCCATCGTTGAAGTTCTCCCTCTCCTAGTTTAATCATTTCTTCAAAAGTTCATTTTAAAACTCCTCCTTTTTATTGACTGGAACATGAGGCAGTACGACACAAATAGATGAGAAAGAAATCTGTAAAAAAAGACATCTGTTAAATTGCAGCTAATGCAGTGTCTGTTCTTAATTATTTTCTGAATTGAATACTTTCAGCCCACCATTTTATATTATTATTATTATTTATTTATTTATTTTTTTTTTTTTTTTTTTATGAATAGAATTTTACGACGACAAATCCTCACCATCCCAGTAGCAGAACGAAGAGGACAAATGGAGGAAGTCAATGATAAAATTTAGAACAAATTCGAATATAAAATATATAGACATTAATCGGGCATACTTTTAATACAAAAATCCATTTTTCTACGCCATACCGAACGAAAATACAGGGTGGTTATAATTCAAGTGACCCTATTCGGATCCTCTAAGAACCCGTTCTGCCTATAGGCTTTTTGATGCATAACTGTTATATATATTATATATGGACGACTGGGAAACATTTCTGCAATAAAAAAAAATAGTTCAAATTTTGACTACCAGATGGCACATTTTAAAAACTATTATGCAAATTAGTCAAACCTATAAAGATCTTACAATCAAAACCCGAAAATCATTCTACGTGCCTTTATCATCATTAACCATGCCTTGCAGAAGAAAAGATCGAGATTTACTGGTAAAACTGCTTTATCAGAACGATAACTTACAATAGCTCAGTTGCATTGCGTGAATATCGTCGTTTAAAAGGAATGTGAAAGGGCCCATGTCGATGAATGGTTTTAAAAAAGAAGAGGATTATATAAATTTGAGGAGACTAGAGACTTAGGTGTGTGCTGGCAGGTAGAGGGTGGATCAGGTTGAGGAAGATGAGCATATCAGAGTGGTTGAAAGAGCTTCCAGTTTCCCTTATTCTTCGCGGTGCTCGATCATGGTGTATCGCGTGATTTGGCGATTCCGTGGTCGACGAAGCACGAAAAATCCTGCGACCCATTTAAAATGGTATCGTATAGAAAGATCGAGCTTTACTGGTAAAATTGCTTTTTATCAGAGCTTCTGATTGCATTGCGTGAGACTATAAGCCGTTTTAAAGAAGGGATGAAAAGGTCCATCGAAGAATGGCTTATACTGAAGAGGAGGAAATGAATGAAATTTGAGAGAGACCAAGAGGACTTGGGTGTGCTGCCGGGAAGAGGGTGGATCAGTGATTTGCCAGCGAATGAAACTATCAGACAAGTGGTTTGAAAGAGCCTCCTGTTCAAGGAAACTATTCTTCAGCAGTGTTTTCACTCGATTGGTGTCGGCAATGAATTGGCGTTAAAAAAGTGGTCGACAATGATACGAAAAATTCACACGATCGATTTTAAAATGCGCTCACTCTCATATGAGAATCGTAGCCAACGGTGCAAATCGCCCCACCCAGCCTCAGAAGACCACCAAACACTCTATGGTGCTTGTCAGTTTGAAAGAGAATGACCCTTGGCAAATTCTATGGTCAGCGATGAAGAAAGTCACTTTTCTTTAGATGGAGTTGTGTGTGATCTCTCAAAATTGCCTCATATTGGATGCTTCACGCATCTATTAATGTATACTACCAAAAAACACTACATTCTAATTAATGGCAGTGCATGGGTATTATTGCAAGATTTACTGCTGATTTTATCAATGTGGACCAAAAGAATTTTTTTCTATATAGATTCACTCATTAGATCCTAAAATGTGGTCTTTCACATAATTACTGGATTACGCGGAGAACTCCTTCGACAGCAGATCAATTTCCTGTCACTTTGCAAGAAGGCCAATGTTTGCAGACCCTGTTTTCATGCAAGATGGGAAACTCCACACATTAGGCGCCAAGTCAAAGAACTGCTTTGGAGCTAACTTTGGTTAAAATCGTGTAATGTCCAGGTCCTGTCCATTTCATGTCCATTTCGGATGCCTGCCCTCCACGTTCCCCCGACTTGAATTCTCAGGTTCTGGCTGTATGGATTCCTAAAAGACTGTGTTTATGGAGGAGGGAGATTAGGACTTTACATGGTTGGATCCAAAATTACACGCCATGTTGCTGAAATCCCTCGGGTTCTACCGCCCCACACACCATTGAACACATATATAATGCTCTTTCAACATGCCAGCGATGTCAATGTAGGTACGTTCAGCACATTCTCAGACTTGTTATTTTAATGATTCTGACGGATTTTTTTTTGTCTACTTTTTAGCGTCATTATTCCTCCTGAAGTAGTCAAACTGTGAATTTTTTTTGCCAGAAATATTTTCCCCAAGCATCAATCTATATATGGCGTATATACCAAATTCATCAAGTCTGATGGCCAAAATGGGCTCTATAGAAGGTCTGAATAGGGTCACTTTAATTACATAAGAAATCACTCTGTATATTGAGTGTTCTTTTTAGTACATAGTTAGTTCTAATTGAAATTCAGTAAAGTTTTATGAATATTTTTATGATTATATACACATACAAATATTTACGTAAAATATATGAAAAAAAAAAAAAACAATATTTTACCTACTTAATAAGCACAGTTAGCTTCATTTACCGCAAACATTTTAGATACAGTTAAAAAGAAGTATAAAAAATACTTTTTGTAAACTTTGTCAGAAGAAAATGCATCATTTTGCTAACTCTTGTTTTAAATATACAATTTCAAATCCAACTTCTTTTACCATTTTCTCGTAATACGAAGGGTGCGTTTATTGAGATGAGCATCAAATATATTCGCCAACATCTGTAAACAAAAAATTTATACAGATCATACTCAGTATTATTTGTATCAAATTTAAAAAAATAATTGGCATTATTTTAAAAACTTGCAGTTAACAAATTCATAGGGAGTAGTTGCTTAGTTGATAAATTCATAGTTAACAAATTCATATTCAAATCATTTATTCATTCCTTGGAGCTAGCAGAATAGTAAAGACCAGTATAGCTTTTTTTCTAAAACTTATATTTAGTATATCTTTTTCAAATTTATTCATCGCCTTCAAGTAATCCCCCTCCGGACACAATTACTTCAAGCCAGCTTCTTTTTTTCTGATCCTGTAAGTGCACAAAAGGCATCTCTATCAAGCGTGTGGATGTTCAAACCGTGCGGAGATTCGATAATGTATTATTGAATCTCTTTGATATATCAAATTCAAGAGCAGCAGTGTCCCCGGGGGTGGTTTTTTCGGAGTTTAGAGTAGCCAAAGTGTCCACGGTGTGAATACGGTGGTTGTGGAACGATAAGGTTTCTATTTTTGGCGAAAAAAAAGTCGCAAGAAGAGGGCATCAATGCAGTGTGAGCATTATGATTCTTCGTGACTTTCTCATTCGTTGCGCATTCTGGTATTTTCCGAGTACAATCGAGATTTGGCGCGTTAAGGCCAAATGGTCGACCGATCCTTTTGAAACTCCAACATCATCAGCATGGTCTCTAATTTTAAAATCATCTGTTTTCCTATTATTCAATTCCTTCTATTAGGACTTTATTCAATTCTTCGAATTCACACTCTCCCTATATATATCTTGTTCAAACATTTTCCAATAGTTCATATAATGCTTTTATTTCCATCACGCAAGTTCAAATACATTTTTTAACACCTGCAGTGGATGATATGATATTAATACAGCTTTTCAAATATTAATGGTAATTCATTTAATTTATTAATTAATTTTGGGGTTTTTTAGATATTAAGCTGCCATATATCCCTAACAATGGCCCAAGCGCCAGATAAGCAAAATGAAAGAAATTTATAAAAAGGAGACTTTTCACAATACAGCTGAAAAAAAAGAAGTAGGAATTGACTTAAAAATTTTTTTTATTATTGTTATTTTTCTAATGTTATGTTAAAGTAGTATTTAAAAAAAAAAAAGTCAATTTTTATCCAACAAGTACTTCAGCACAGGAAGATGTCTTAAGCTATAAACAATCACATATTCAAGTGCTTTTACAGCAGCAAAATATATACTTTACTACTTTGATATTCATATTCATTTACTACACCAAATGAATATCATTTTCACATGCATGGTACTATATTACAGTCATACCACACGATATAGTAAGCTTACCATATTAAAATAGGATCTCCATTTAGAGATTCTTTCCATTTCTTTCATAGCTTCATAAAATATGGACATTGGAAGCAAATGTGCACCTCTGAGTTTCTAAAGGAAGTTGGTATATATTTTGAAAGCCTTTTAAATCTAATTTAATTTTGGCATGGCGGTGGCATGGATGTTGCTGAGTGATTCGAGGCCACTTTA
>BPLR01019547.1:0-27341 GCA_021605095.1 Caerostris extrusa | reverse complement strand
ACTTACTGGTGTACCAGTTAGCTGTGACTGTCTTCTATCCTCATCCCTCCAGCTTGATGGCTTTGACCAATCCTCTTCACGAAGAAAAACGGCATACATTACTTTTTCGTTGCTAATTGTCTTTTTCACCATTGTTGGTTTGGGGTTATCTTCAAAGACCCATACTTTACTTTCTTGTCGTGTTGGAACGTCAAAAAACGGTATGTAAGTTTCATCAACAGTTACGATTTTAGAAATAAGGCGGTGTCCACCATCGTTAAAAAGTAATTTTATGGTTTCTTTTGCAGATTCTGACACGTTCTGTTTTTTGGTGTTCTGTTAAATTATGGAGGACCCAACGACAAACTAATTTTTTTCATATACAGTTCTTCATGAATAATTCTATGTATATCTGCGGATCCAATGTTAAGTTTCTTCTCTATCATTTGGTAACTGCAGCGATTATCACTGATTGACATTTTTCGTATGGTCAACACATTTTCTGGAACTACAGCTGATGAAAGGTCTTTCCGTGTGTTCTTGATTCAGAAGAGAACTTCGACCTCTACGAAATACTGTAAACCATCTAAACACAGTAGTACGAGATGGAGCTTAGTCTCCATATGCTAGTTGTAGATGTTGAAGGCATTCTTCTTGATTTAACCCCACTTTAGAATCATAGAAAATCATAGCGCGATAATGCTCTCGAGTGAATTCCATTTTTCCTTTCTTCCAAAAATTTAGTCTACGACCGCTAAATTGCAATTGTTGCCACAAATTATCGTGTGCGGCCATAAAAGAGTTCAAATTTACAAATTTAACAAATATTTTTTTTCCTGCGTTTGTCGTCTGCCGCTGTCTCAAAAATTACAGAGTTACCCTCGTAATATGCTTCATTTTACAATTATTCATCGCAACTTAATTTAGGTTAAAATATTATTAATTTTCATCATTTGACAAGAAATATATCTTTCAACTCGATCTTCGCTCGGTGCTACAGGTTTCGGGTTCGAGTCCCTGGCATGCCATGGATGGTTGTAGTGGTTCGTAATCCATTTTAAACCGTAGGTCCCGGTCTAATAAGATCGTAGACCATTGGGCGCAGTGCTGACAGCCCCCCCCATAAAAAAAAAATCTTCTGTCTAAAATCTGCCAACAGGCAGACAGCCTGGCTAAACCATCGTACTGTTGCCGCTGATGATGATGAATTTACAATAATTATAAACAATTGTAGGTATTTAATAAAATCATACATCTTCAAAAATCATCATATCTTCAAAATAATTTCAAATCATTCCAAATCATATTTATTTTGTAAAAGATATACATAAATGTAGCTGAGGATGTAAAATAAGTACTAAACTTTTATAAAAGAAATTATTATTTTTATTTTTTTCATATTGCATTCAATAGAGATCTAATATTCTATTTAAATATTTAGGGTTAGTTGTAATGTATTAATTAAAAAATTGTTATATCCCTTAATTTTTGAGATTGATGCAAATTAATGTAAACTTTTCTTTTAATAGATTCGAAAAATAACAAAGTTATTATATTTGATTGGATAATTTGTATTAGTTATATATTAATAACTTCTTCATTTGCTGCAACTGCCCCATGGTAGGCCAAGGCCATCTACCTACTGGCAGATTTCGGGACAGGAGACATTTTCTTTTTATGGGACTGGGTTGTCAGCTCTACGCCCAAGTTCTACAGACATGTTAGATACAGCATAATGATGTAGTGTGATGTAATAGTAGTATAGAGATCGGGATCTATTTAAACTGTATTTCGAACCACCACACCACAAACATCCATGGCCCCCGCCGAGTTTCGAAACCTGTGTCACCTGTGGCACCGGGACTCCAGTCACTCAGTCATCAGACCCCATATTAATAACTAAAATTATTAATTGGTACAATCAAAATCAAATTCAATTTTTAAATTAAAGGTGAATCATCCTATAAATTAAAACAACTTAAAAATTCATAAAATATTAGAAAACTATCTCGGATTATTTATCATTATAAATTTATTTTATTTAACCTCTTGGAAGAACTTTATCATTTGCGTTATATTAAAAACATCTGTGACTTTTTTTATTCTTATTTAATTTATTTGATGTTAATAATAAACTTTTTGAGTTAAAATTAATTAAATTATTCTTTTAGATTCAATTAAATTCCCTTTGATTAAATTGAAAATTAATGGGCTTTAATCAGAAAAATAACAAGTTTTCAAACAATATATTTAAATACACTGATTTCCCGAATGATATAAAGAAGAAGAAAACGAGAAATGACACCCGTGCAGTAATTTAACTACAGAAGAAATATTGCCTTATTTTCTTTGTTATGATGATATACCTATTAAGTTCGCCCAATTCGTACCGTTTATGTCACCTCAAATAAGCATGTTTCATTTGAATACGTTCAATAACTGTCTGGAGTGAATTAAATAGGATACTTCCAAGATATTTTAATTTATTTTTCTTACGGTTGTGATAAACCAAAACGATAAAAGTATCTGATAACTTCAGGGCATGAGAGAAAAAGAGAAACCAAAGAGTAGAATGACACCTCAACTGCTTTTTTTTTTTTTATTGTTGTTGTTTTTTAAATCAAATGTTTTCTTTTGAAAACGAGCTCTCTTTTTTTTTTTTCTTGGTTTGGGGTGTAAAGTATAGCCAAAAAAGGACACAGTTCGAATACACAAATTAGAGAAACCGATTCAAACATTCGAAACATTTATTTTCCTTTTAAGTCAAACCCGCGTGTGGTCCTGTCCTGTCTTTGCAAATGTAAATCTTGTCACTTAAAAAAAAAAAAAAATCTATCGTATTAGAAAGTAAAAAACAAATAAAAAACACATGAGAAACAGAAAATGGGAATACATTTTGGACACCGAAATTGGAGTGGGGTAATCCATGCATGGAGTTAGGCTCGCCTCAGGGTTAGTGAAGTGCATACGAAAGTAGGGCGATAGAAGGGAGAAGAGGTATATCAAGGTGATATGATTACAGGCGTACGAGGGGTGTATACTTACATATCAGCTACTCGATACGTATTTCAGTCTTGAGTTTTCAATTTGATTTAGTCCATAGATTCTATTTATAGAGGACATTTGCTGGGAAAAGAATTCCGGTTCGTTTTTGAAAGCGACCAGAAAATGTCGGTTCGTTTCTTTGAAAAAGTGTGAATTACAAATTCGAATCATAGATTTTTTTTATCATCTTTTATGTGATAGATGCGTTGTATCATAATTGTCATTCATAAAGCGTATGATTCAAGATTTACTAGAAATGGGTTCCTTGATCGAGGTGTACTCGTTTTTTATTATTATTATTATTTATAGCGAATCTTGAAATGGAATTTAATAATTATCATAAATAATAAATGTGCTTTTTATAAATGTATTTTTTATTCACACGTAAGATCGTTGAACTATCTTACAATCTGTCAAAAGTTGCAGCCAAAGCTATGCGTTGAATATTGTAAGTTCTTTGACAGTGTTCGTTTAAAAACATCTTAGAAGCGTTAACATCGGAGTAATAAATTAGTAATAACTTATTCTAGAACCAGAACGCTATCAATTGGACATCAGGCTAACCAATTAGACATCAGGTTTGTATAGGATCTAGCTTGCATTCTAAATTTTTAATCCTTCTTCTTCATTGGAGCAACAGCTCCATGGTGGGCCAAGACCGTCTGCTTATTGGTAGATTTCGAGACAGGAGATGTTTTTACGGAACACCCAACAGTCATATGAGAGCGAGACCTACGAATTAAGTGGATTTCGAACCGCTACCAATATTCATGCCGGCACCGCCTAGGCTCGAGCCCGAAACCTGTGGCACCGAGCTCTAGACACTCGGCCAGCAGGTCCCTCATGTCCTATTACCTGCGTATAAATCATGTATTTGTTTATATCATTTATATCTCACTTTTTCCATTGTGCTTATATTTTATAACTTGCCCAATTCATTAACGCTTCAATCATTTTATTTATAATATATAAAAATTGTTATTAATACATAAAAATTATCGTATACATTATTTTAAAACCATAGCAATTTTTCATTATCCATTAATTTATCTTACATTATTTTAAAACCACAGCAATTTTCATAAACCAATAAGTTGCAAGAATTGACTAACATCAAATTGCTTTAATGAAAAATATTTTTCATTGCAATCTTTGAAGTTTAAATAAGTCATTAATGATTGATTGATTACTTCATAGCATACTTTGCATATGTTAAGTTGCCTTAAGTCACAAGTGCAATGTGTCATTTTAATGCAACTTTTCTAAAGGCTGTCTTCTCAACACCTCCAGATGAAAACGATCGATAATCATTCAAGTACCTGTGAAATCGATGAAGTATTCGATTAATTACTTCATGCATAGATAATGTGCTCGTTCTTCTTAGGATAGGGCTGTCCCTAGAATGACTTGGTTTCAAAGACTTAATCAAAAATAATTTTTTTTTTCAGCCCTGTGTCGAAATTAGTCGTTAATCAACAGTGGTTAATTCAGTGCTTTGATAAAGAGACTTTTACACTGTTATTAGACAAGTATGAAGACCACGCCTTTTACCATAATATGTAACCTATTTTTTTTCTTGTATTTGCATTTGCAACTATTATGTCGTGCGTAGAAGAATTAGCTGCTTTTTGAAAAGAATGTCTTGTAGTACGTGCATATATGAACGTAGCGAAATATGTCCCCTTAATTTAAAAATTACATTGTTGTTATTATTGTTATTCTGAATTGAAGGTATTATATTTATTTATTTTTTTTTTTTATTTCACAAAAACAAAAAAGATTTGCAATTACAAAGATTCGGTTTCTTTTTTTTATTTCAATTAAAATTGACTGCGTAACTTTTTAAAAAGGTTATTTAACTATTACTGGTATAATTTTTTATTCAAAAACCTTCACATTATTCGTGGCTGAATTGAATTTCATTGAAAATTAATTTCTTTAAAAGCTTTTTTTAATTTTCTAGTTACGTTTCCTATTATTTGTTACGTATATTATACTGAAATAATACTTTAGTTTTACAAAATATTTTACAAAAAACATTACTAAAATCAAATTTTTATCTTGTGTTAATCATTATTTTTTATTTAACTAATATAACTGTCCATATTATCGTTCTATTACAACATGTTACTATAATTCATTCTTCTTTTTTTGTTTCTCTTCATTTATTTACGTCATATAGTTCCATTTGATCTTGTGAAGAAACTTATCAATTTCACTGAAATACTCAGTAATTATATAAAAAATATTTTCTTACTATCAATATTTAAAAATTATTTATTTTGGATGAAAATTGTTTTTAAAAGTTACAGAAATATTAGAAAAATACTTATAAATTAATAAGTATGTAATTCTAATAAAGTATGTTACAGACAACTTAAACAAAGATTATTCATTAATAAGTATGTAATTCTATTAAAGTATGTTATAGACGTAGACTTAAACGAAGATTATTCTTGTATTAAATTGCAAAAGAAACACATATATGTTGTACAAAAAAATGTATTGCATTTTATCAAGTGAATTAATTTATTTTATTGTTTCTTACCGTAATTTTCAATAAAAATTATCTTTCCTAAGTTAAATTGAGTTATATTTGCATATTATTTATAATAGCATTTTCAAAAGATTGAGAAATTCCAAAATTCATTTATTATCCATTCTTTTTAAATCCAGAAAATTAATAATTATCAGAATTGATTTTACAAGCCGTATTGGCATCCTTAGTTATTGATTAATTCTCTGGTTTGTTTGCTATAGAACATTATCTTAGACTGTATTACAAAACTTTTGGCATGAGTACTTTAATTATAACAATCAATAGCATACAATGTAAACTTTACATCTCCGGTCTCTTCATATCCATTCTTTCAAATCTAGAAAATTAATAGTTATCTGAATTGATTTTACTCATGCCAATAGCTTTTTGCAATACAGTCTAGGATAATAGTAACATTCTTTAATAGTGACATTCTTATTTATTTATTTAATTAATTCTCTGGATAATTGCTACTATCCAGAGAATTAATCATCAAAGTTATCGGCATGAGTATTTTAGTTACAACAATCAACACCATACAATATAAACTTTACATTTCTAGTCTCCAAAACTGCTTGGTAATATTTTCAGGGTTTTCATATATCCATCCTTGGACCTAAATGGCCCAGTGGCTACCACTCTGGCGCTCGGTACCACAAGTTTCGGGTTCGAGTCCCGGCGGTGCCATGGATGTTTGTAGTGGTTCGGAATCCACTTTAACCCGTAGGTCCCGTTCTAACATGATCGTAAAGCGTTGCGGAGGTATTATTACTCCGCGTCCGTAGCTTATATCTTCAAGCTGGTAGTGCTAAATGAGTAACGTCTGTGCAGCGCTTGCCTTAAGGCATTCAAGACAATTGTCTAAGTGTTTGCCAGCTGCCTTAGAACTAAAAAAAATTATCCATTCTTTCAAAATCGTAGTTATCAAAATTGATTTTATAAGCCTTATTGGCATCCTTATTTATTGATTAATTCTCTGGATAGCTGCTACAGAACATTATCTTAGACTGTATTACAAAGCTATTGGCGTGAGTACTTCAGTCATAATGGTGTTGATACACCATACAATGTAAACTTTATATCTCCAGTCTCTTCATATTAAATCAATGTTAATGCGTTTATTAGATGCCTTTTTCTTCTTCTGCAGCGAAAGTATACGAACCTGTTTTGCATATTTCACGGCCCTAAGTGCCTAACTGAATGGGGCTTCTGAAGATACTTCACGGTCCGTTTGATTAACCCTGTAATTTGGGAGATGTGTTTTCGTGCCATGCATTTTCAATGAAGAAACTTGAATGGAGCATAGATAAGTGTCCATCTCCTGCGGATGCTATTAACTTGATTAATTCTTTAGATAGTAGCCGATTAATTGCTTCAAACACATTTGGGGTCTGGATGTACTGGATCTTGTTCTTTTTGTGTACAGCGAAACGCACGTATTGAAGAAAGTCATTTCTAGTTCATTCATCGCCAGGTATTACGTTGTTTTATCATTTAGATAATAGCTATCAGAGTAATTTCACGAATGTCATGTCTTAATACCTGAACAATGAAATTGTGGTAGGGATTTATTTATACTTTTTGTGCCGCTATTGTGTGCAAAGTTTATTTTTATTTTTTATTGATTAAACTGTAAGAAAAATGGAGAATGCGGGTTATATTTATTATTAAACTTGATGGATGAATATAAAAATAATGCAAACACGATGGTAAATAATAAAAGCAAGATTTATCTAAAAGTATAAAAAAATAAATTGTGTTTATCTATTTAATTATTTAAATTTTTGGTTTTTTCAGTTTCTGTTATATAAAAATTAATTTATTTTTTGCATTTAAAATGCAAATATATTATATTGGTTTTTTTAATATTTGCACTAATATTAAACGTTATGGCGACAAAAAAATTTATAAAAATTGCTTATAAAGGGTGAAATAATCTAAAATTAAAAGTAATGTTTGCTATTTGAAGAAATGAACTTCATGGAATAAAAATAGAATTTTATGTTAGGATATCTACATTAATTAGTTTTGTAATAGATGTTGTTGTTGTATTTAAAAATATGCATATCATTGAAATAAATTAGTCCTGCGGGAATGCAATAATAGTAGATTATTTCTTTATTATTGTACATTTTGAAATATGCTTTTATAAATAAAACTCTGTTTCAAAATCTTCTTAACAAATGGGTACTTTGGGAGTACTACCATTTTAAAATTTAAATTTTAACTCTAATATAATATGTGTATGGGACCCAATGACCGAGTGACTAGCGTTCTGTGCCACAGGTTTCGGGTTCGAATCATGGAGGGTGCCGTGGTTCGTTTATAGTGTTATGAATTCACTTTAAACCGTCTCGATTTACTATGACTGTTGGGCATAGGGCTGATAACCCTACCCCGTAAAAAAAAAAACATCTCGAAATCTGTCAGTAGGCAAACAGCCCACCACGGGGCTGTTGTGCCAATGATGATGATGATGATGTCTATATATATATAACTCTTAATATATATAGAGGGAACAAAAATTTAATTATAATTTAATTAATTTATTTATTAGAAGCATAATTTAGACTGCATGACAAAACGATAAACGTGTTCATGTCAATCGTCAAGTTATCCTTACCTATATACAGCACTACCTTATAATTTAATGTCTCAAAAATGTTGAAGTTCTCATTCTGTCTCATAAATTCAAATATTTTTTGTTACTAAAATGGAAAGAACCGTAAAATTAACTATGGAAGATAATTATTAAGTTGCGTTATTGGAAAATTTTTGTTTTTGATGATAATACACTGAACCGTAACGTTTATTTTTATTCCTCTGAAAAATTGTCTTGCAAATTAATTGTGTCACTTTTGTTGCTAACTAGCAATATGTATAATTTAATATGTAAAATCCCTTTCGAATTACATTTTCTGATGTCTTCTGTGCTGTTAAAATGTCTATTCTCATCAAAATGGAAATTTATTTCTTTCCACGAAAATAAATTTAAATTAGCTTCTCTCTTTATATTTGTACAGATATTTTTAGAATCGACAATGTTTAATCGATTTCGCTTCTCCTTCAAATGCAAATAGCGTTTCCCTAATAACTTTTCGCTGTGTGTTGAAACATTTGACCACCGGAGCAGTGAAAGTAATTGAAGTACTTCAATTAAAACATGGTCTGAATGCATTTGTTGCAAAACTATTTCGCTCCGCATGTATTAACCTTCCTAATCTATAATTAAAACTCCAGCTAATGATTTCGCGCGCTCTGTGTATCGTAAATTAAACACTGTAATTAAATATGATGGATATATGGACGATGACAAAGACATGATTTTCTTGTTCTCAGTGTTAACATTATAAATTTTTATTTTTTTCACAGGAAAGAAATCATCGGAAATGGGTTTCTTGTCTTAATCGACGCTTCAAAGCATACAGAAGATTTCTGGAGCGCCCTCGATGAGACGTTTTTGCCTTATAGAAGTATGTATAAAAATTTTATATTATTATATTATATTGTAAAAATTTGTTTGTTTCGATTGCATAAAATTTAAGAGTTTCTTATACATGTTGAACATTAAGAAATTTTAAACAACTTTCGGAAGTTTATAATATTTTAATGGGTTTATAAATTTTATTTTTCATACACAGTTAAATCCATTTAATTTTTTGCTGCCTGATGGACAATTGGCTAGACCTCTGGCACTTGATACCACAGGCTTCAGGTTAGAATCCTGGCAGTTGCATGGATGTTTGTTTGTAGTTTAGAATTCACATTAAAATATAGGTATCGGTCTAATTAGCCTAAAGTGTGCAAACAATGACCGTAGAAACGACAAACCAAATCAAACCTCATTTTTTAAAATAGTTTCGACAACAAAGTCGCCAGCTGATTGAACCTCAGCCCTAATGCTCACAACTGAACCACGAGTTGGGAGTTACATAAACTTAAAAAAATAATATACTGTTTATTGTCTAGGCACTCAGAGGATCAATGCAATTAATTTTGTTTAAAAAAAAAAAAAAAAAAAAGTTTCATCTTTTCTAGAAAAATGTTAGTCTTTCTTTGCCATAAATGATCATATTCATAAATTATAATAGTCATAAATTATGAAAAATATTTGATATGATAATATATTCAGAATATTCATCGTGTACACATATTTTTCAATTATTTTTTATGTTTTCAATAATGTTAAAATTTTACTTCTAACAGATAAAAAAATTGTTTCTTAAATGCTTTTAGGGCAATCTCTCAAATGTGATAAGTGAAGTATTAATCCTATTTGAAGAGAATAATGAAATTTCTGACGCAAATGCTTTGCTTCCAACAAGCAGAATACAGGCAAGTATAATAAAATCTAATTCATGTATATGTTTTTAAAATTATTATCTTTGTTATATATTAATTTTATGAAATACGGGTGACGTTAAATTTTCATTTAGAGTAATACTGAAATTATTGAATATAATTTGATATAATACATCCTTGATAAGCTCAGCAAATTTTTCTAATATAATCATTACTGATCTACATACACTGAAGTGACAAAAGTCATGGGATACCTCTTAATATCGTGTCGGCCCTCCTTTCGCCCGGCGAAGTGCAGCAACTCGACGTGGCATGGACTCAACAAGTCGTTGGAAGTCTTCTGCAGGAATATTGAGCCATGCTGTCTCGATAGACGTCCATAATTGTGAAAGCGTTGATGGTGCAGGATTTTGGGCACGGAGAGACCTCTCGATGATGTCCCATAAATGCTCGTTGGGATTCATGTCGGGCGATCTAGGTGGCCAGATCATTCGTTGGAATTGTCCAGAATGTTCTTCAAACCAATCGCGTTGTGGCCCGGTGACATGGCGCATTGTCATCCATAAAAGTCCCATCGTTGTTTGGGTACATGAAGTCCATGAATGGCTGCAAGTGATCTCCAAGTAGCTGAACATAAGCATTTCCAGTCAATGTTCGGTCCAGTCGCACTAGAGGACCAAGTCCATGCCATGAAAAAACAGCCCACACCATTACGGAGCCACCACCAGCTTGAAGAGTGCCTTGCTGACAGTTTGGGTCCATGGCTTCGTGGGGTCTGCGCCACACTCGAACCCTACCATCAGCTCTTACCAACTGAAATCGTGACTCATCGGACCAGGCCACGGTTTTCCATTCATCTAGGGACCAACCGATATGCTCACGTGCCCACGAGAGTCGCTGCAAGCGATGTCGTTCTGTCAGTAAAGGCACTCGAGTCGGTCTTCTGCTGGAATAGCCCAAGAAAGCCAAATTTCTCCGCACAGACAGACAAGTCCCTTGTACGTCCCACATTGATTTCTGCGGTTATTTGACGCAGTGTTGCTTGTCTGTTAGAATTTACGACTCTTTGCAGACGTCGCCGGTCTCGGTCGTTAAGTGCAGGCGGTCGACCACTGCGCTGTCCATGGTGGGATGTTATGCCTGAAATGTCATACTCTCGGCGCACTCTTGACACAGTGGATCTGGGAATGTTGAATTCCCTAACGATTTCAAATGGCATGACCCATGCGTCTAGCTCCAACTAACATTCCGCGTTCAAAGTCTGTTAATTCCCGTCATGCGGTCATCATCACGTCAAAACCTCTTCACATGAATAACTTGAACAGAAATGAAAGCTCTGAAAGCACTGCGCATTTATACCTGTTCTACGCGATGCTACTGCCATCTGAAAATTTGCATATTGCTATCCCATGACTTTTGTCACTTCAGTGTATAATCTTTCAAGATTTAGATTTATGTAAAGTAAAAGTGTTTTATTACAGAACTATTGTATTTGATTCATTTGAACTTTTATTCATTATGAACTCTCATTTTTTGTTGATAGAAGCATTGTAACGCCTGTGGAATTCTAAAATGTCAATTGATTCAATATCAATCTTTTTAAAATTGTCAATTGATTCTTTTTTTTTTTTTTTTTTTTTCAGTTTGAAATATTGTCTTCCAAAGAAAAACTTCTGGCATACATTCAAAGAGACCAACTGCTCTGCGAGTATGGTGGAGACTATGTTTACGATCACCAAGAATGGATAAGTTTCAGAAAAGTAATAAAAAAAATCACTGTTCATTTTTCTCCTTAAAATATTTAATATCTATATTTTAAATAGGATGGATTTTAATTCATTAAAATATTAGCCATATTTTTAAAAAATTTTGCTATCTATAGAATATACCTGCTATTCGTAGTATGAATTTCCCATTTAGAAATTCATAAAAATATAAATTCAAGGTTAAGATTTGTTTCTGTTACTGTTCATTTCTCCAAAATTTCTGCTTATAATCAGTGATAATTACCGCAACTTCCTAAATAATGTATTTGAAATTTAATTAATTTTTATTCCAATAAATATAACATCTCTTTTCTTTTTTTTTAATATTCATTAAATGCATATTTTATAATTAATAGTCCACTATTTAGAAAAAAATTTATATGGATATAGTATATTAAGTATCAAAATTCAATGAAAAGTGAATTGAAGAAATTAATCTATTTTATTTCATTATATTCTAATATAATTTTTAATCATTAAAACTTCTTTGAAGCATTACAATCATATATTTCAAACAAAAAAAGTAAACAATTATTTTAACATAAAACAGGTTATATTTTATAAACTAGTTATATAATTTAAGATAACTGCACATGCTACTGCTTGCATGATTTGTTTCAAATTTAATAATTCTAATAATTCATCATAATTACTTTACCATAAATCATATTTTCTTATTTTGAAGATACTAGACATAACTACTGCTACTAGATTTCAATAATAATTCTGCTTGAAGACACTACAGAAATAGTACATAGAGCAATTATTTATCACTAAAAAAATTTCGATTGCGATTTAAATTAGCTTTAAAAGTTGCAATATTGCATGAATCATCCTATGCACGTTAGTTGTTAAAGAGCAATATGGGTGAATATATTTGTATTTATAATTCGAATTTTTCCAGAAAATTTATTAATTCTATAAAAATATATGCATATTAAAACATTAAATATCTCTTAGTTAAAGAATGACTTTTTCTTTATCCCTTTTTTCGTACCTAATCGATAATACTAACTAAGATTTTGAACACGAGCTTGTATGAGAAGATTTTTTATAATGATGAAGCTAGAAGAAGATAGTAAAGCATTATCTACTGCAATGATGTCAACAGTTGATTGTAATTGCACTTTATGAAGTCAATTATCGTATAACCTTAAACAAAAAATTTTAACTCAATTACTATTTTTTATTTGCTTTATAGAAGTACAGTGTTTTAACCATAAATATTTTTTACTTGAACTTTGTCTGACATTAGTGGTATCAACCACACAACCAACTCATTGCAGAGTCATTTCTGAGACCTCTGTCAATCTTTTCAGTTCCTGGAGCCGTTCATCAATGGTTGTCGTCTGTCGGGTCGTCATTTGGTGAACCTCCTGGAAGATCTGCGGGGTAGTCGTCTGCCAGTGTCATCCACCCTCACCCACCAGATGATCGAGCAGCAGAAGAGGAACGTTACTCACACCTTCCACGACGAACAGCTGCGACATCTGGAGGAGGAAGGAGACACTATCCTCAAAGAGCTACAGTCTTATAGAACGAAATCGCCCCATAACCACGATTACAGGTGATCAAGTTTTCAAGTTTCATTTAATTTGAATATTTTACATTACATTTCAAGAAAAAGTTAGAGTGCTATCATAAATATCTACTAAATGATTCGGAATGTATTTTATGAATTATTTTCATGAATTATTATTAGTCAGCAAATAATTTTTAAATAAAATGATTTAACAACTCGGCTTTTTTTATATGCATATGTGTGTTTTGTGTGCATTATATGCTATTTTATTTATTTATTTAATATTTTATTTATTTTACTTTTTGAGGTTGTTAAAATTTATTTTAGTAAATAAACCAATAAAAAAAAATATAAGATAAGCAACATAAAAACAAAAAATTCCAAAATATTTTAAGTAATTAATCGATATCATTATAACAACTGAAACTGAAATATCTAAATAAAAATATCACCAAATCAAATTTAATTGCTTTAAGGAATTTTTTTCAGGGAAATAAACAAATAAATTATATTTTTTAGTCTAATAATAATTAACAAATTTATTGAACATAAATTTAATTCTTTAAACTTCAATTAATAAGAATGCAGTTTAACAAAAATAAATGTTGAAAATTTAAAGGTACTCTTATTTTTTTTTTCCTACAAAAAAAATTTTATTAACTCATCAAATAATTTTTTAAATAAAGTGCCTTAATAAATAAATTATATACCACCATTATATATAAATATATGGTTATATATAATGGTTATAGTGGAAACAATATATTTTCTATATATAGAACAATATATTTTCACGTTTATTTGAATTTGAAAATTTAAAGGTACATTTTACACAGTTGATTAAAAAAAGCGAAACTTTGTGAAATGGAAACACTTACTTTATGAAGTAAACTTATTAAAATTCAGATGTATGATAATTTATGATAATTAAATTTTTTAAAAAAATAATGTTTTTGCATGCACTGTCATTATCTGAAATACTATTGGCATTATTAACCCTTTGCACTCGAGGGCTCCGGAGTGGAGCCATTTAAAATTTGTCTTCAAGCTCGAAGGGCTCCGCTACGGAGACAATGCAAATAACAATATAAATAATGCGTATATCAAACTTACATGTAACTTACATGTACTTACATGTTGTTCTTTTAATGCGTATATCAAACTTACATGTAAATATGATCTTTTCACTAAAATCGCTTCGAGTTGCTGGTAATATTAATGAAAAAAAAACTTCGAGTGCAAAGGGTTAATATTTTTTACCATTTTAATAATTTTAATTTCCCATGTTTATGGATTTATACGTAGTGCCATGAAATATTATTAAATGTGTTGTATATTCTAGGGAAAATTTGGAGAGGACAAACGTGCTGTACAATGAGTTGCGAAAAGCAATGGCGAAGCTGGCCCGATTGGCTGACAAGCGCCTGAATAGGTTGGAAGAGTGTCTGCAATTGAAAACTTTCCAAGAAGAATCTAGTCAAGTAAGGATCTCTATTTTTAACTTTGTAATTATTGCGAATATATTTTGAGAAAATTGGCCCGCAGTTTTGATTGATTGCTCGGTTTTGGTTTTGTTTTGAAATCACTTATACTAAAATACTTTTGACGATTCCCACCTCGAAAAACGTCATTTTTGTTGTTGTTCTTAACTGAAGTTAGTTTTGTTTAGAATTATTATTATTATTATTACTATTATTATGTGTGAAGAAAATGTCGGTTAATGGGGTAATCAAATTTATTTTTGGTGTTGTGTTGTAGTGTATTGAAAAGTTCAAAAGCAAAACAGTATTGAGCAACAACAAGGAAATCAGTTTTATCAAGTATTTTTAATTTTAAATGTGTTGCGAAATTAAGATCTGCAGATAAAAGATTAGGATTCTACTTTTTAAAATCTACTGCTGTGCACTCTATTAAATTCACTTAGAAATATATTTTAGCACTACATTCATGCCTGGCCTGATGGCCAATTGACTAGCGCTCTGACGTTTGGCACCACAGGTTTCTGGTTTGAATCTTAGCGGTGGCATGGATGTGTGTTAGTGATTCGGAATCCGTGTTAAACTATAGGTCATGGTCTAATTAGCCTAACGTGTACGCAAAATTACCATAGTTCGACAAACTAAGCCTGGCATTTGGTACCCCAGATTTCAGGTTCGAATCTTGGCGATATTATGGATGTTTATTAGTGGTTTGGCATCCGCCTTAAACTGTAGGTCGCTGTCTAATTAGTCCAAAGTGTGCACAAAATAAGCGTAGAACGATAAACCAAACACAAGCTGCATCATCTCTGTCAATTTTGTGCGTTTTGGAACATTGTTTGCTCATATTTTGTAATTTGAGGAAATAATTGGCAATTGTTTAGCTCCTTTTAGTATTTTTCAGCCTGTCGGCCAATTGGCTAGTACTCTGTCATTTGGTACCTCAGGTTTCAGGTTTGAATCATAGCCGTAGCATGTATGTTTGTTAAGTATGTTTGTTAGTTGCACGGAATCCATGCTAAACTATTGGTCCCGGTCTAATTAGTCTAACGTGTGCACAAAATAATCGTTGAGAAACAAACCAAACATCTACAATTTTGTCCTTTTGATATATTGTTTGTTCATATTTTGTAATTTGTGTAAATAATCGGAAATTGTTAAGCTCCTTTTAGTATTTTGCGGCCTGATGGCCAATTGGTTAGCGTTCTAGCCTTTGGTACCACAGACGGAAGTTCGAATCCTGGCGGTGGCATTTATGTTTGTTAGTCGTTCGGAAGCCATGTTAAACTATAGGTCTCGGTCTAATTAACCTAAACTGTGCACAAAATAACCGTAGAGGGGCAAACCAAACCAAATCTTTTAGTACTTGCTTATTAAACAAAATTTCGCTAGTGCAGTAAATCATTTTTGGTGGTTTAACTAACTTCAGAATATTATTGAACAGATTAGAATACAAAAAAAGACATTTAAAACAATTCACTGAATATTATATACTTAAACTTTAAATTAATGTTCATATAATGATTGCAATGTCATTTACCTTTAGCATATCACGAAAAACGGAAGATTTTTAATGTTCCAAGAACTTTTTTTGTCTGTCTTAGTTGCAAATAAATCACTCCTGATCTGTTAATCTGATTTTTTCCACCTCTTTCTGAATACTATCTATTACCTTGCGCAATTGTTGCAAGAGAATGCAATAATGAGTAGCTAATTTGCATAAATAGAAGACACTTCAAATTGAGTTCGCGGTTCTTCAGTCTATTTCGGATGAAAGGAAACATTATGTGAACCATGTATTTCTTTCGCTTTTATGGCGCTTGTGTGGTACATAACCTCATTCGAACAAATATACTCTCTGTAGCCTGTGGTTAAATTTCTTTGATCAAGAACTAAAAAAAAACTATGTTTTCCCACATATCAAAACACCGTAATGAAGCATTAGTCCATTGTCCAAAACTACTCGTTTTAATTGAAACCTAGGAATTAAAAATTCGATATAACAATTTCAAATAGTAGGTCACCGTGCAAGGTCAGTGTGTGAATAGCAACCTGCCAAAAAAAAAGACTGTTCCACCAATAGTCGCCGCTGCAAACCATAACGGTAAGAAGTGTTGCCCCGAGGGTGCAGCTTTTTAATTTCTGTGCCATTGTTGAGTTGAGCACTTCTCGTCGCTATTAACCTCGCAGATATTAGCTGCTAACAGAAGAAGAGGAAAGGGGTTTTCATTATCGCCTGGAAGGAAACTGTCTAGTAGGAAATGTGATTATTACGAAATGATTGGATGTTGCCCTACTAAAAAACATTGTCGAGTAACTTTTGAGCGGCTTCGTTTTAAAGATGTATCTCTACCTTTCTTCTTCTTTTTTTTTTCTTACTTCTTCATGTGTTATTCTCTTAATTCAATTTGGAAGATATCAAAAATGGGACTGAAAAACAACTTAAACATTATTTTATCTAGTAAACAAACAAATAAATATTCAATAAAGTCGTTTCGTAAATTATGATTGTCACTTTATGTGATGAGATGGTAAACACATATTTAAAAGCTTGTCGTTATATTTTAACATTGATTTTGCTAATTGTGTGATATCTGAACCACTTATTGAATGTAAAGTGGGTTAGAAGGCCCACTTTACGAGATAATTAAAATGCATAATTTGTCAAAAATATAATTTGCTTTAAATGCTCTAAATATCGACTTAGAGATTAGGTTAGGTTAGGTTTGTCGCTCTACGGTTATCTTGTGCACACTTTAGGCTAAACAGACCGGGACCTAAAGTTTAACGTGGATTCCGAACCACCAATCAACTTAGAGAAATGTAATTAATCTGGTAAAACAGGATTCATTACAAATTTTAATCCAGTTTTATTTAGAGATAGTTAATGGCCCATGTTTTACCAGATTAACTACACTTCTCTAAGTTGATATTTAGAGCATTTAAAGCAAATTATATTATTTAAATAATCATTTTAATTATCTCAATAAAGAGGGCCTTCTAACCCACTTTAAATTCAATAATTGATTGAGATATCACACAATTAGCAAAATTAATATTAAAATATAGAGATTGTTTTAAAGATGCATCTCTTCTTCTTTTTTTCTTATTGTGTTATTCTCTTAATTCAATTTGGAAGATATCAAAAATGGGATTGAAAAACAACGCAAACATTATTTTATCTAGTAAAAAAAAAAAAAAAAAAAAATAAATATTCAATAAATATTCAATAAAATCATTTCGCAAATTATGATTTTCACTACATGTGATGAGATGGTCACATTTTAAAAGCTTATCGTAAAAAAATTCTATTTTAACATTGATTTTGCCAATTGTGTGATATCTGAACCAATTATGTAAAACATGAGCCATTACAAATTTTAATCCAATTTTATTTAGAAATAATTTAAAAACTATAAATATGACTGACAATTTCGTTATTATTCATATTTTTATTTGTGAAATAAATCTATTTTCAGCAGTATACATAATTCGTTTCTCATTCTATTGCATAATATGTTATATACTAAGAGCTCGCATGTAAACAATGTATATTTTCAATAATCATTAGTTAATATTACGCCTCCTGTATGTAATTTAAATATTATTAAACATCATTAATATGGAAAAACAATTTTTTTAGTAAATTACTTAAAACTAGTTTTGATTCTCATGCATTAATTACACGACCATTTTTCAATAACCTTTTCGATCTATTCCTTCATACAACTGTTCAGCTGTCACTATTAAATATTTGAGATTTCCTTGTGATTGTATATTTCTCACGAATTTACTATTGCATAAAATGCGTCTTTGAACAGTCATTTAAAGAAATTGCTTGAAGGTTATCCTTATTATACATTTCATTTTATAATATCTTGAATCGGAAGTTTTATTTGATTATAGGATTTCCTCATTTCTTTTACTGAAATGATGAATAAATGAGGTTATCCTTCATGTACACATTTAATGTTATTATTACAACATGATCAATAAACAATTAGCATGTTACTACAACATAACAACAATTAGCATGATAGACTTATCTATCTGATGTAAGAGTTTCTCATTTCATCTTTCTATATATTTCATCTTTTTATATAAAGAAAACAATTGATCTTTCTGTCTGTTTGCAAATTTCCATTTAGAAGTTTGTTAGCCATTTATTATTTATTAGGACGATGTTAACCTTATTTTTCAATATAAAAAAAATAGTATTTAAACGTTTTTATTATTTTCATATTTGAAATTTAAAACTAAAAATTATTTATTTCCTGTATGCAGAAATGAGCATTTAATAAGATTGAAGAAAAGGCACACACACACATATACATATATATGTGTGTGTGTGTGTGTGTGTGTGTGTGTGTGTGTGTGTGTGTGAGTGTGTGTGTGTGTGTGTGTGTGTGTGTGCGCCATAATTGTATACAAAATAATAACAAATTATTAGTATTTTGTATACAATTACAAGTTGTATTCAATACGTATACAATTGTATACGAATATTATTACGATTATTATTACAATTTGTATACAGTGTGAGTTCTTTTTCATTAATTTCAATTAAATTAATGGAATTCCTTTGCCAGATTTTTAAGTTAATTTGACAAATTAAATTTTTAATTGATAGCTTGCGTTTTTCTTTTATAAATAATGAGTTATATATATATATGTTTAATTTTATTTTTAATTAAAATTATTATAGTAAAAAAACCTGTTTAACTCTTTAATTCAAAATTCCTCATCAAAGAAAACGAGGAATTCATTGTTTTTATTTGATGTAGTAGCATTACTTTGCAAATATTACAACATTAATTTATACAAGACAAATTCGTATCTTTTTTAGAGGTTAGTAAGATCTTATTTTATTATATTACATTAGGTAAAAAAATATTGGAAGTAGATTATGTCTCAGTACATCCCGATTTATTTATTTACTTGAAATCCAGTTTTTCTCGTGGTTAAAAAACAAATTTAATAGTCAGTTGTAAATAAATTATTGATAGATCGAATGTTTGACATGATGGTGCAGCGCTCAACTCCCTTCCACTTTCATTGAAGTGGATTTCACGGAAAGGTGTCGAGGAAATTTTTTCCAGTTAAATAATGGAATTCCTTTGCCAGATTTTTTAAATTAGTCGTCGATGAATAAATAAAAAATTGGGATACCAATTGTTTGATAGCGTAATTTAAGAATTTAAATATATAATTTAACAAATTAAATCTTTAATTGATTGTTTATTTGTGTCTTTTATAAATATTAGTTGATTTATATCAATCAAGCTAAAATATACATATATGTTTAATTTTTTTTAATTAAAATTATTGCAGCAGAAAAACTTGTTGAACCCTTTAATTCAAAATTTCATCAAACAAAATGAAGAATTCGTTTTTTTTTTTTTTTTTTTATTTAATGCAGTAGTAAGCAGTTGCTTTGTAAATATTGCACCGTTAGACGATACAAGACAAAATCATATATTAGCATTACTTTGTAAATATTGCACCGTTAGACGATACAAGACAAAATCGTATATTAGGATCATTACTTTGTAAATATTGCAACGTTAGACGATACAAGACAAAATCGTATATTAGCATTACTTTTGTAAATATTGCACCGTTAGACGATACAAGACAAAATCATATATTAGCATTACTTTGTAAATATTGCACCGTTAGACGATACAAGACAAAATCATATATTAGCATTACTTTGTAAATATTGCAACGTTAGACGATACAAGACAAAATTAATATCTTACTTTTGTAAATATTGGTTAGTAAGATTTTATTTCATTATTTTAAATTATAACGTTAGTTAAGAAAACAACGAAAGATTTTATTTCTTATTTTATTTCAAAGTAGATCCCGATTTATTTATTTACTTGAAATTCAGTTTTTCTCATAGTTAAAAAAATTCTTATGTTTAGAAGTTAGTAAGATTTTATTTCATTATTTTACATGGCGGAAGTAGACTGTATTTCAATACATCCCGATTTATTTATTTGAAGTTCAGTTTTCGTCGTAGTTAAAAAAACAAAGTTAATAGTGAGTGGTAAATAAATTATTGATAGATTGAATGTTTGACACGATGGTGCAGGGCTCGACTCCCTTCCACTTTCATTCAAGTGGATTTCCACGGAAAGCTGTCGGGGAATTTTTTCCACTAAAGTTTCCAGTTAGGTCATTGATCGCGCGTCGCTCCACCCAGAGCATATATTTGCCACAGGAGCGTCTGGGGTGAGGGGTCAGCTCTTCATCCCCCTGGGTGCTCTCTTCGGCGTAGGACGACGTGCGCGGAAAGCGCTATTTGACTAAATAATGAAAAAAAAAAAAGGACGCATAGAGTTCATTTGTTGACTATTTTTATGGAAATTTGGTGGCTTCGTCACGTACTAAGAAATGGATTGATATTTGTTTGAAATAAAGAGAAATCTATGTGTCTACTTTCTTTGATTATATATTCATGACTAACAAGTTGATTGAAATACTATTTAGCTCTAATTTGTATAGACTGAGAAATATTTAAAGATACGCAAATACAATACTATATTCGTAGTAGTAGTATTACTTTCGTAAATATAATAGTATAGAAATAAATATAATAAAATTAGGATACCAATTGTTTGATAGTATAATTTAAGAAATTAAATATTTAATTTTATAGATTAAATCTTTAATTGATTATTTAGCTATGTCTGTTATAAATATTAGTTGAGTTATATCAGACAAGCTGAAATATATATATATATATATATGTGAGTGTGTGAGTGTGTGTGTGTGTGTGTGTGTGTGTGTGTGTGTGTGTGTGTGTGTGTGTGTGTGTGTGCGTGTTTAAATTTTATTTTTCTATAATAGTAGTATTCGTAGTAGTAGTATTACTTTCGTAAGTATAATAGCATATTTCGTAGATTTTCGTAAATATAATATTATTTATTTATTCATTAAATTAAAATTAGTATTATATTATTAATATTATTTAATTAAAAATTATTATTATTATTAAATTAAAATTATTATTATCATTAAATTAAAATTATTATTATTATTAAATTAAAATTTATTATATTTTAAATTAGACACACTACACATTAATAAAAGTGCGGTTTTTCCGCACTTACTCATATTTTGTCATATCTATTATCTTCCTCAAAATTTATTCCGAATTTTTTAAATGACCAGATATCCACCTTTAATGTGATTCAGTTTATGTAAACGAATGCAAAAATGTCTTTTAAGATCTTTCAGAAATGAAATGAAGTTTTAATAATGAATTTTTCTCATACACACATCAGTTATAAGAACAAAAGGTATCGTTATTTACTTAATGACTTACATATATTCAAGATGCATTCTGTTTGTTATAGACCACATAAACGTCTCAATATGAACGTTTTGAAAGCAACGTGGTAGCATAGACATTAAATAAGCTAAAACTTTTTTGTAATGTGTATTGCACATTTTTTTTCGTAATGTTATTTCATAATTTTTCCAGTACACACATCAGGTATAAGAACAAAAATGTATAGTTATTTACTTCAGGATTTGCATATTCAATATTCATTCTGTTTGTTCTAGACCACATAAACGTTTCAATATGAACGCTTTGAAAGCAACGTGGAAGCATAGACATCACATAAACAAAAACCAAATTTTTTTAATGTGTACTGAACATTTCTTTTCGTAATATAATTTCATGTTGAACTGATTTTTATCTCTCTTTTGTTTTCATTTATCATAATTTTGAATTTGTAAAAACTTAAGAACATGTTTGGTTATCAGTAACTAATTTTTCATATAGATAATTGCTTTCTAGCATGCTGCAAATTAACTAATTTTTTATGTAAATAGCGAGTCGTGATCAATATTTCAATAAAGAAATGTCGAAAGTTGATCCAAATTTAAAACCAAACCACCCAATGTGTTCTACATTTGATTCTTGATGCAACAAGAAGGAAAATAAGAATAAAATGAATAAAAGATGAGAATAAAATGAATTGTTATCTGAGAATGTCGCGAATTTCAATTTATGTACATTATTAATCGAAGCGCTAAACGATTTAATTTTTATGTTGTTTTTAAGAATTTTTTATATTATTTAGATTGTTTTATACTAATGTTTCGTTAATTATTGGTTAAGCATGTATTTTTTTTTTATTATTATTTCACGATTTCATTTAAGAATTCGAGTAAAAAGATCAGTACATTAACTATATAAAGCTGAATAGTTATAATTATTTATTCTTTTTAAAATTTTTTACATCAACTTATAAATTCATAATATTATTTCAAAGTTAATGCTATTTTTAAAAACTCGAAGCGTCATACATCATTGCTACAATGCTCCAATATCTGGTAGTTTTATTTCTGCATTTTGTAGTCATATAAACTGTAATCCGTATTTTTTATTATAAGTTTCTTCATTGGTGTCATTTTCTAGGAACTTTATATATAGTTAAAGACTTTAAGATTGTTTAAAATTTAGTTTAATTCGTTTGGCAAATATAGATTCATTCTTACTTAATCAGTTCTTATCAATTCCTTCTTGTCTTATTAACAATAATAAATCTTCAAATTAAAAGGATAGATTATGCAAAGCAATAATATTAAGTATTTGAGAATCAGCTTTGTAGTGAAAGTAATAAGTAATTTTTTAAGTTAGTGTAGAAAAGGTTTAGAATTGAATTATACAATATTGTCGGATAATATTTGGTATGGTAAATTTATTCATCAAATATATTTAATGCAATTTCACACTTTCAATATCGGCAAATTAAAAAAGGATTTCTAAATCTACATTTTAAAAATGCTAAAAAAACAATTGTAGAAAGCTTTTTCATTTCTATTATGAAGTTAATAAAATCGCAATAGCAATAGTTTTTGATAGAAATTCCATTAATTTTTTTTTTACCGAAAAACTTGAACTTTTTGACTTTGACCCTTTAAAAGATGTTTTCACCTTCTTCGAGTAAAAAGCTGTGCTTACATTCTTTTCTTTCTTTTTAAGTATTTATTGTTAGATGATGTATCATCCGTTCTGTTCATTGTCATTGCCATTTAAGTGCTGAAAGTATGTAAAAAAGAAGTACATTCATCAAGTTCAATTATGTATTTGAATCATTTCATTTGACACTCTGCTTTAAAAAAAGGAAATCCTTGTACTAGAGGTTTCGTATTACTAATTATTTCTATTACTTTCGTAAACTAATATCCTTTTTTAAAGATGAATTGCTTACGGAATTCCGTTTGAATTCTGAAAAACCCTTTCTTTATTTAGTTGACATGACACTTTTTTTAATGACTGCTGACATTTTTTAATGACAATAATTTATATTTTTTTGCTCTGGGTATTGAATTTTTATCCTGATCATCAAATCATTTATGTCTATTAATCGGTTTTAGCAATTAATAAATAATCGATTTGTCAATTTAATTTATCATCATACAAAGTTTCATTTCATTTGACACTCTGCTTTTAAAAAAAGAAAGTCCTTGTACTAGAAATTTTGTATTACTAATATCGGAACGTAATATTCTTTTTAAAATTGAATTGCTTACGGAATTCCGTTTGATTCCTGAAAACACCCTTCCTTTATTTAGTTGATATGACACTTTTTTAATAACAAATTTAAATAATTTATATTTTTTGGTTGGATATTAAATTTTTATACTGTTATTAAATCATTGTAAAATAAATAATTTATGTCTATTTATCGGTTTTAGCAATTAGTAAATAATCGATTTGTCAATTTAGTTTACCATCACACAAAGAAAATGAAGCAATAAAATGGAAATTTAATGTATAAATATCACGCTTATGAAAAAATTAACCAAATGAGTAATATGCTAATAACTGACATAAATATATTGCAATTATAAATAGATTTGATAAATTTAATTTTTGTTACTTAACTCAATGGTTTTTTATTATTTAGAAATTTTTAATAATATCAAAACTGGTTTATCCTTGAATTTTTTTTTGTCATGCAGTCCTCGTAAATATTTTAAGTGACAAAGTAGTTGTCCCTTAACAAATTCACTTAGTTTTCTCACGTATACAAATTATTTCCCTTGATCGTTTTTAAATTCGACTTGCCATTTTGATTACAGGGTTTCATTATTTAATACTTTATAATTAAATGCATGATGTTAACAACAAGTTACAATGTTATTACAATGCAGCATTATTTAATGATTTATTTAAGAGAGTTGATCAAAAGAAGTATTTTTTAAAGAGATAATTATGAGAAGAATACATTAGACATGTGTCTTTTTTTTTGATGTCATGATAAAAGGAAAAGGTAACGCTCTTTTTATGCTTTTTATACTCCATTATCAAAAGGAATCTAAACGCGTTCAGCTCATTTAGTATTTATTGTGTGATAATTTTTTTATTTCTGCTACGATTCACGCGTAGTTAACATATCTACGGTTATACTACCTTGTATTTAATATTTATAACCAATCATTATGTATTGAAATTTGAATTGATGTTATTCTTGAAACCTTGATAATTTGACTGCTGTTGGTTAAAAAAATATTTTTAATAGTTTTCGTATTTTATCTTTTAAAAAATATATTATTCATTAACGTTTCGATATCCTCCTTTCCAAATTACCATGCAGTTTCCTCCTTCTGAGCTCACAAATTTCCTCTCCAATCGTTTCTTGTTGTTTCTTGTTTATTATTTTTTTATTACTTTCTTAAAAATTATAATAATAATATAAAAAAATTTATATGTGCATATAAATTGTTTTTATTAATTAATAAAAATATAAATAATTAATAAGTTAATTTTTTAAATAAATTAATAATATATATATATATATATATATGATCATAAAGAATAAGATATATATAATATTATATATATATATATCTTACTTCTCTTTTCTATCTAATCAATGGCTAAAGCTTAAGAAACTGGCTCTCATTTTAAAATTTTAATTATTTGGAAAGATCAAATGATGGTTGATCTCTTTCCTTTGTGTATACATGAATAATCAATAATCAATCTTATTTGCATCATTAATAGCGCCATAATTATTGATTACTATTGTTAAAAAATATTTTAAATAGTTTTCGTATATTATCTTTTTAAAATGTTAATTACTTGGAAAAAGACTTTAAATTAGTGGCGGATATTATTTTTTCCTTATGTACACATGTAGAATCAAACCATTACTGCCTTTCAAAGACAATTAATTGAATCTGACCTAAATTAGAATTGGGGTATTTACGGTAAATAAAACATCAAAATGTGGCAAAAATAAAAAATAAAACGAAAAGTGTAAATACATTTGTCAAATTTATTTATTTTTATTAACTTTTAATGTTGAATAATCCATCAAGTTCAAGGTGACAGCTCTTTTGAAAATGTAAAGAAGTCTAATATTGAGAAACAATAAAGATAAACACAAACTTTGGAAGGAAGTTATAATGAATACTTTACGGATAAAGTCCTCTTCGGTTGGAAAGTCTTATTTATAACCATTAATCATTCCAGTTTCTTTTTATAAATGTTGAAGTTGCTAATTTGTTCTCATGAGAGTAATGAGATTATGTTAGAAGGTCAAAATCGGCTTTCATTTTCTGTCTCTACAAGTTTATAAAAAATCCCAGTTATTAGGTGTTATTAGTTTCAAATTTGTTTTATGCATAGAGATTTTAAGAGTATTTTTTATGCCTTGAACTTCTTAAGTTCTTTCTGCTTAAGTTCTTTTTTCAGAAAAATAAATCTAAATCAACTGGTATGGATTTAAAATTTTCTTTAATCTTCAATCACTTTGAAAATATAAATTTTGTAGCTTTTAAATATTGTCGTAAAGTAAAACTTAAAAGTCAGCAAGTCTATTAATTCTTCAAAAACTATTTCTTAATCAGTTATTCATTTTGAAATATATACTACATATTTTTATTATCCAATAAAAAGGACTAATTTGAATTTTTAGCAATCATATTTTAGAACAAAAGTTTTTTATTTTATAATAATTGATAATAATCACTACTAATAATTGATAATAATGATAATCTTTCAATAAATATTTCCTGTTTGAAAAACAGATACTTCTAACTCAGAAAATGAAGTTCTGATTTTGTTGTAAAAGTTGTGTAATATAATAATATAGTTCATAAAATTCAAATTTATAGAGTAGGTGTTTTGTTTAATAACATATAGTTCATGTGTACCTGATTTATATGTTTTGAAGTTAATAACATATTTATAAGGTAAAAATTCGATTTGCATAGTGTTTTGTTTCATTTAAAAAAGTAAAACATACCTCTTCTACTCTCGCCTTAAAAGTAAACAAAACGCAAAGCCATAAAAAGCATCCAACATATTTCTTTCAAAAGTATCCACCATGTTGTGTTTTAGAAAACATGTAAGTGTCAAAAACTCAAGGATGACATAATTATGTGGATAGGTATCAAATGCCCAAGAGGCTGTCTATTGTACACACTTTGAAATTTCATAATTAATATCTCTTCTGGCTATCTCCCTTTGTAGTTTTTTAACAGTTGTAAATCACAAAGCTTTAGGTAAAATCACAAACTTTAGTGGTAAATGGGCTGGCAAGATGCCAAGCTGAAACCAGCTGTTCATATAAATTATCGGCGTGTGCAATAATATCATGAATTCTATATCATCTTGCTCGAATATTTTGGAAAAGTTATCTCCGAATAAATTTATTTTGAATAAGTATCCCATC
>BPLR01019546.1:0-17755 GCA_021605095.1 Caerostris extrusa | reverse complement strand
CTATTTTTAAAAAGCCAACCCAAATTTGCCATACCAGAATTATATTTATTTTTAATGAAAAACTTCTTATTATATATATAACTAATATTTTATAACACACACACACGTATACCGGGTGATCAAAAAGTCAGGACGAACTTTAAAAATGAATAATTGAAAACGAATCAAGGTACAAAGATACGGTTTGCACCAAACGAATGGAAAAGAAAACCGGGTTTTTATGTGGCACAAAAAATAAACTGTTCGCGACGCATTATGTCGGATTTCGATGTAGGATTGTACAAAGCAACAAGTGATATGGGGGCAACTGCAGCAGGTAATGGTGTCGCAGCTTTTTTTTTGTATGCTTCAAAAATGCTGTCCATAGTTGAGAAAGCCCTCTAGTTAAATTTTATTATAAGAATTCCGGAAAGTGCCATTGCGGCATTGCGAGCATATCGCTACATGAAAGGTATGCGAGATAGCAAAGGACCAATAACGTCTTCGTGCATTGAAGAAAATGATGAAGAAATTTTTGCTACAGGTTCTTTGGCGTCACGTCAAAGAAGTGGACGTCCCTCAACAGCCGCTGCGGTTGCCACGACAGTGGAGCAAACGGTGCAATCCATGTCGGCGGTTGCTGCACATGGGGAGTGCAGTGCACGAGAAGTTTCGAGGCAGACAGGAGTGTCGTACGGCAGTGTCTGAAAGCATTGGTGAATAACTCTGAAACGGTATCCCTACAAGTTGCAACATAAGCAAGAACTGAAACTTCCTGACTTCGACTCGCCGAGGTTTTGCGAATTTGGTATACAATAAGATGGAAGAGAAGCACAATTGGCTTCACACTTGTGCTTTGGACAGATAAAGCGCATTTTACGCTCTCTGGCGCTGTTAACACCCACAATTGTCGAGTGTGGATTTCTATTTGTTGTACGTAGTAAAACATTGTCTCAAGAAATGCACAATTAGTGAAAACTCAAATGATTATATTTTTAATAAAATATTATTATCAATATTTGATATTGCATAAAAATGTAAAAGAGAAAATTTATTTCTCTTCACGAATAAATATTAGTTCATTGTATTTATTTCAATAATTAATACGTTTGATGTATAAAAAAAAAATAATCTAAGAATAATATAATTACTTTCATAATTATTCACTTAATACTTTCAATAACATTCATGTAAAATATTTTACTAAGAAAGTGAGAGAGGGGGAGGGAATTATTGAAATATATTAATTGTTGAAATTTGTCTCATTGATATTTATAAATTTAATGTATAATTTCACTTGTTTAATGATAGATCACATAAAAAGAGTGAAAAACTCACTAAAAATATATTAATTTTAAATGTATGTTTCAAAAAATAAAACATTAAATTATTTATTGCAAAAACTATTATTAAAATTAAAATTGTGGCTCTTGTAATATACCAAGAAAATATTTCCGTGTGTCGAAAGATATTTGTTTTAACAATTTTGTCACACATGATTCAATATGAAGATAATAAACGCAAATGTGTTTATACTGTCCAGTAACTTCGACCGGATAGATTCTGATAGAGATTTACAGTTACAATTTTTAAGCCATACTGATTGTGTTTTTCTCCAGGACACTTGAACCAAACGAGATGGTTGGAAGTAACATTATTGCAACCACTCCAGTAACGTTCCCGCAATATCCTGCCTTCTAAGAACACTCGATTTCATTACCAAGGCATTCATTACTGAAGCTAGACAATACCAACTAAAGCAGAAGAATTTACCTTCCCATATCCAAAGAATAAGATTCCCTTTACAAGGTTTATTCGACCAGTATGGGAAGGAGAATAAACCAAGCACGAACCAAAGTAGGCACTAAGATCTATTCCCTCTCATACCATACATATCACTGGAGTACTTATGTCCACGACAATAAATATAATAAATGATTGCAATAAATATAATAGCAATGCATTGTGTAACAATATACAATTTAATAAATATATTTGCAGTTATTAATTGTAATGAAATTGCTAATATAATAGTTATCGGAATACACCGGCAGACGTGTTTAATTAAAATTCTTATTATTCTATCAAAAATCTCCAGCACTGTAGATTCTTAAATAGTGAACTAAACTATCATTTTCTAAAATGTTATTAAGTAGTGAATTAAACTATTATTTTCTAAAATATTATTAAATAGTGAACTAAAACAATAATTTTCAAAAATGTTATTAAAAAGCGAATTAAAACTTCATTTAATAAAATGCTATTAAAAAGTAAATTAAAATTATCATTTTCTAAAAGGTTATTAATGTTTATTTCCGGGAAATATTCAAAATCAAAATTTGATTTTAATTTTATTATTTTTATATTTAAATAAATTAATAATCTGAGGATTCTTATTCTTTATAAAGCTATAATATTACGAAAACTCACCTTTTTTTTAAATAAAATCTTGAATGTGTCTAAAGTCTTTTTCTTCATTTCAATGAATAAATTTTATTGATTTATTGATTTATCATTTCAGTGTATGTAAAGCATGGTATCGGAGTTTTACCCCACGAATGGACCCAAACTGTCAGCAAACTATGTCAAGCTGGTAAAAAATGGTGTGGGCATTTTTTTCATGGCATGGACTTGGTCCTCTGGTGCGACTGGACCGAATTTGACTGGAAATGCTACCATTTTTTACTTGAGATCACTTGCAGCCATTCATGGACTTCAAACCCAAAATTATCATTTTTGGTTATAACGGGCCACAACTGCTGTAATTTTCTAAAAATGTTTTTAAATATTTTCTAAAATGTAAATGCATTGTTCATGCTTCAATTTTCTTTTAAAATCAGAAAATTAAAAGTGAAAAAACTCATTTTCTAAAAATGTTAAATAGTGAATTAAAACAATCATTTTCTAAAATGTTATTAATGTTTATTCCAATGGCAATAATCAAAATAAAAATATCAAGCATTTGAAATCCATTATCAAATCTTTATATGTCCAAAAACAAAAGATTTATGTCTAGATTAAGGTCAATAAGTAATTACTGGGGCAGATAAATTCTTAAAGTCCAATACTAAAGTCGTTGGCTTAGAGTCAAAAATATTAATGAGCTGCATTTTTCAAGTGTCAGTATGCGACTTTTTGCTGACGAGAAAATAAAAATACATCGAAATCCTCTAATCCGGTAAGACACAGTTTTGGGAAAAACATGATTTGAAGGATAATCATTCTTTAATTATTAATATATCTAATGTCATCAGTTACAAATTTGCAATGAAGTAATTTTTCATTTTCTAAATTACATATTATTTAAAACTTTGTAAACGTTCCAATAAATAAATTATTAAAAATGTTAAGTAAACAACATAAATTTTCGAGAAATGAAGCATTTATCATATATTATCTTCATATTTGAATACGATTATTCTATAAATGCTGTTATATAATTTTTTTTTTCATATATTTTTGGTCCTTACATATTTTTTTACATAAAGAAAAAAAAAAATATATACTTAAAGTTTAAATGTTAAATTATTGTCTTATGTTAAATATTTATACATAAAGAATAAAAAAATAGTTCACTGAGAGCTTCATAAAAATTTAAAAAAAAATCACAAAAAATTATTCTTCCGAATTATAATTCACGTTTTTTCATTAATTATTTTAAATTTGGCAATTAAAGATTATTGCTTTGATTTTAAGATATTAAATTTTACATTGAAAATCAAATTCGAAATTTATTTACGGAAAACAATGATTATTTTTCTCAATGACTTAAATAGTTTCATATAATTTTAAAGATATTTTAACTATATATTTCTTAAAAATTACATATTAAACTTATAATACCCTCTTTTTAATCTACCTTTTTAAAAGTAAGTATATTAATTATTTTACAAATTTTTAACTCAAGAATATATATTAAATAGCACTTGTTTGCTTTTCAAATTCAAAACATGGTTTATATATCATAGTTCGTTGACTTCATTTGTATTTTAAACAGACGATATGAAAAATGCTCAATTAGCAAACTAGTTAAATATAAAGTCATTGTACAAAATGTATCTGAAATAAATTAATTATAAAGAAATTGAATTGTACCTCATTGCGCTTAAAATATACAATATTTTTTTTTCGATAAATAATTATATATTTGTAATTAAAAGTTAAGTAAGACTATTCTTTCCCTAACGAAATATTAAATCAATGGATTGGTTTATTAGAGTTTAGAAACTCCTAAAAAAAATAAAATAAGAATCTATAACGTCTGCAAAAATCTTAAGGAAGAATTACCAATACCTATCCATTAGAGAGCAATTACTAACTTCTGTTCATCATTTATTTTTTTTCTGTATTTTGCTTATTGGACATTATATATTTTTTATTGACATTATATATTTTTTTCCATAACCGATTAATCTATATTTAAACATAAAAATATTGTTTTCGCTTTTAGAATTGAAATATCAAATACATGTTACATTTTATTCAAATAAACATATCAAATGTAACTTTTATTTTTACTTAAACAAATAATATTATACATTTTCGAATGGATTTAGCGTTTTGAGAAGAATTAAAAGAAAAAAATATATTGCTTTTTTTTAAAGTCCCATAAAGTTAAATAATAAAAGACATATTTATTTATATATTTCAACATATCCCAATTAAATAATAAATTTATAAAATACACAAAACAATTGAACTTAAATGCAAATGTCTTAGTAAAACAACATTCATTGTACAATGATTCAGAAATGTTTAACAGAGAATTGTGCTTCTTTTGATGATTTCCTTTGTTTCCAAAAAAGAACTTGAAATTGGGAAGCAGTGTATACCATAAATTCAGTTAAATGAGGATCTAGGCTAAATTTTTCGATTTAAAGAGATAATCATCGGATTTTCTGATGGTTGAAATGGAAGAAAACAATTTTCTTCAGTGATGTTCCAGTATCTGACAAGTGCAATAAAAACATTCCTTTTTTTCAGCATTTCAGGACACATTCAAAGAAACGGTTGTTAGGCAATTTTATTTAAGGTCACAAACCATTCAGGAAATTAAATTGAAGCTTTTAAAAAGCCTACTGAAAGGAGTGAAAGACTGAAATAGGAATTTTCCAGAATGACTTTTGCTGCAGTAGCTTTGTACATTCAATTTTATAAGTTAAACTGCTTAACACTTTTTATTATTTTTTTTTTCTTAATATGTGTATCTGTTATTCCAAAGTGTATAAAATGATTATGATTTAGAAATTGAAATAATTTCTCAGTATAACTATTGAAATAAAAAATAAATTGGTCTGGAAATGCTTTTGAACAATTTTCACAATAAAAATATTTTTTGCCGTTTATTTTAAGTATTTTATATGAGATATAAATTTTCAAAGGTTGTCATTGCTGAGTTTTAAACAAGGAAGTTTTTTTACTAAGCATAAAACACATCTACACACGCTTGAATGATGATATATTTTGAAGAAATCTCAGAAATACTCAAGCAAATGTATTTCAGTAAATAAAATTTTGCTGATGATTTAAATATAATTATTTTTAAGAGATAAGAAAGTCAGCCACGAATTTGTTCTTGGTCAACATAGTATCAGTATCAAAATAAAGAAAATTACAGCTTTATTTGCATTAAGTACTAATGAGTTCATAAAAAATAGCATTGCATCTTGAATCAAAGAGCAGATTTTGAATACATATATGAGTGAATTGAAATTTTTTAATCTTTTGAAATATTTTTGGTGGATTTATATTTTGAAGATTTGTATAAATAATGTGATGCTATAACTCTCGCCATGAAGATTATTAAATTTATTTAGCGTTATTCATATTTTTTTAGTTAATATTTTTAGAAGGCATTATAATTCATGTAAGATCAGTATGATTTGGACACGTTGAAAAATTTTTTTAATCTTATAGCTTGAAACATTTTTATAAATATTAAAACATTATCTATAATTATATTATATTCTGGAGAAAGGATGCATCAATGATGTTTTTGTATCTGCACAAAGGGGTTCAAATTTGACTCAAAAAAATGCAAAAATTCCAGCAGCAACTTTTCATCAAGAACAAATTAAAAAATCGTTGACTAACTTAAATAAATAGTCATCCAAATTAATCACGCAATTTTCATCTTGAATGATGGTCGATGAAAACTGTCAGTAAAAACATATTTTCACAAAGCCAAAAAGCTATTTTTTAGGCAAAATTCAAATTTCGTATATTTTTAAAGATACAGCTACTTAAAAAAAGGTCTAAGAAGAAAATTAATCAAAAAAAAATTTCATAAATTTAGCAATAGTATATATTGCATAAAAAGCTAAAATTCAAATAATAATTTCTCTTATTTGTACAATAATATTGTAATCTTATAATATGCAATTATTCATAATATGTAGTAATATGTAATAATTCATAATATGTAGTAATATATTATAATTCATAATATGTAAATATAATTTGTACAATAATAATGTGGCGCTAAAGTATGAATAAAAGAACTTACAAAGTTATATATTATTGTTTACTGTAAACTTTAGTAATCCTTATTACTTGTTAAGCGAAACTTTGTGAAAATAACTCATCAAATACAACAGGAAAATCTCTAAGTCAATGAATGTAAAGAACATAAGAGCACTACGCATCATCCTTAATTAGAAAATCATGGTCAAACTATTATTTTGAAAATGTAGAAAAACAAAAAACAATAACTTTTAAATTAAATTTATTTATTTCATATGTACTTAAATCGATAATGCATTCTATCTAATTTTTTGAGGAATAAAATTTACATTTATATTCTCAAACCATTATCATGTTTTTATGAACGAATTGTTCAGCACACATAATGCATCATAATAATATAAAAAATGTATCGCATTGAAATTAGATCCATTCCATAAAATGATATATCCATTATATAGTTTACTTAAATCTATTTTGAAGGATTTTTTTACAAAATAACTAAAATAGGCAAAATATAGAAAGGTTATATTTCCCAAATACTTACTAAATGAATTTTTTAAAATTCAAGTATTAACTAAATATACCTTCTTTTTTTTTCTTCTACATTAAACAAGTCGACAGAAGTACAATTTTAATTTTAAAATGTGAAATGTTTTTTAAGAAGATTTACTAAAAATAAATTTCGCAAGAATGAATGTCTACTTATATTTTACCTTTAGGTTTTAAAGATATTTAAAATCAATCTAATTTGTATTTATCGTTGATATTAATTTCTTTAAGAACTATATATTAAATAAAAAAAAGGACAGCTTAACTATTTTCCTTTCTTTAAACACCTTTTGTGAACTTTACTCGTTGAAAAATAATTTGAGACGAATCAAAGAATACTGATATATTTATAGCTGTTTTCGTTAAATTATTGAAAACTACTTTTTAAAATCGTAAATTCAATTAACATAAATTTTGTCTTACTCGTTCAAGGGACTTTGTTTAGTTCCTTATAAAACTACAACAGACAGAAAAATCATTTCTCATTAGTCATTACCTTTACTGATCTCAATAAAAAATAAGTATTGATAAAAAAAAATATGTAGAATAAAAACATGAATTTTCACTTTAAATTATCCTTTTAAAAGCAACACAGACTTTGGTAAAAACTTTAATGCTAATTAATTTGTTGTTGTACAAGTTTAAAAAATTTTAAATCTCTTTGTAGTTGATTTCATTTGAAAGAAATGACACCATTCATTAATTAATGACAAAAAAAAGAAGAATAGTGTCATTAAAAACATCAATACTTTGAGGATGTAATTGTAGACAATTTTTTAAAAGAGTTAAATGCGCATTATTTTTAAAATTCTTAATTCTATGTTAGATTTCAATCAGAAACTATAAAATATATTGTTTTTGAAGTAATAGTTTTTTAAATTAAATTATTTTTAACGCTTTTTAGAAAACAAAACATTGTATTGTTTTTGCAAGCCTTTTATTTATCTCAAAGAATAATATTGAAAATAATAAAATAAGTATTATATATTTTATAGAACTTTCATGTATTGTATTTTACTTGTTTAATTTCAATATTTACCAGTGATAAAAATCACAAAAGACAATGTGTGATTCCCACTGGATGTATTTTGCAATCGTTGTTCTGCTGTACATTTTAAACATTGATAAACATTGACTATTTGTTTTGTATTTACTGATATATCATGTTTGAAACAATAAAAAATGACCGAATATCAATGGGATTATAATATTTTTTTTATTTTGTTTTTAAATCTTTCAACAAAGTTCGTTGCAAAAACAGTCCATTTATATTTCATTTTTTATTGTACTGATTACTCCACCTATTGTTAGTATTTTTTTTTGTCATTTACTCCTTTCTTCTACCTTTATGATTTTATAAGGGCCATAATATATATTTTTCCTTTCTTATTAAGAAGAATATAAAAAGTGACATCAATCCAAATGTATTTGTATCTGTAAATGATTGTAGTGTCTTCCCTGTTCTCAAACTTGATGTGGTAGATAATATCTTTGAAAACGAGAAGATTAAATAATTGTATTTATGCCCAGTATATAAATTAGAGATGCTATAAACTAAGAAATGATTTCTGGGTTTTCTTTAGGAAAATGTAACGCAGAACAAAAATCCAATGGAAACTCAGTCGGATAATAGCATTAATAAATTAATATACTTTATTGTGTTTAAGGATCTTTCTACAAAGTTCGTTGCAAAAAAAGATCTATTTGCATTTCTTTGTGCCTTGTACTGATTACTCCAAATATTGTTAGAATTTTGTTTTGTCATTCACTCCTTTCTTCTACTTTTATGATTTTATAAGCACATAACGTCTATTTTTTTTCCTTTCTTATTAAAAAGATTAATATTGACACCAATCCCAATATATATGTAACTGTAAATGATTGTATCTTATTCCTTGTCCTCATTGGATATGGTAGATAATAACTTTGAAAACGAGAACGAAAATGTTGTTATTATTTTGTTTTGTAATTCTTTGCTTTCTTCTACCTTTATGATTTTATAAGCCCATAATATATATTTTTCTTTCTTATTAAGAAATATAATATATAAATTAGCATCAATCCAAATATACTTGTATCTGTAAATGTCTTATTCCTTGTCCTCTAACTTTATATGGTATATTTGAAAACGAGAAGATATTATTGTATTGATATCGAGTATATAAAGTTAGTCGAGTAGTTGCTGCAAACTAGAACTGATTTCTGGGTTTCCTTTAGGTAAATTTAACTCAGAAAAAAATTTCTATGGAAGTTAGTTCGGGAAGCAACATTAAGAAATTAATAATATACTTCCTTTATGTTCCTTGATAAAATTTTTAATAGATTACCAAGTTTGAAATGCCCTTTTATAACAAAGCCCAAATTATAGGACAGTTAATAGCTTGTGCAACTAGTGTGGATTCAATATGTACGCAGCATACTTTATTTTTACTTATCTCATAATCAAAGAGATTCGATCGCAACTATGACAGTAAATGAAATGTTTCTCAATCGATAGTCAAGCTGCCTAAACAGAGTTATCTGGATTTTTTTCCAACACCATTGCAAATATGATTCACTACAAGGCAATATCTAATACATAAAAAACATATAATATTAAGTTTCAAATAATGTATATTATATACATATGAAACAAATTTGAAAACTCAGCAAAGACTGAAATTTACAGAAATTGATTATACTTACAAAATTTTATAATATTATAAGTTATGTGATTTACTTGAAATCATGTGTCCACTGCATATTTACATAATAAATAATAATAATATTTTATAATGGATAAAACGGTATAATTTAATATTTTGTACAATTAAAAATATGAATGTAATGTTGTTGAAAATTACACTCAAAACATTTCTCTAAAAAATTACAATTTTAGAGATCCTATTTGTGAATGACTCCATTGAAATAATTTTGTTTAGAATTAATGATCTTTACAATACAATGCAATACTGGCTTCATAATAATTATGCTGATCAGAACGATGTGCTAACCTGAGTTACAATAGTTATGTAAGAAGTTTTGTTTGATGTCTCAGCAGATGCTGGACTCCACGTTACCGCAAGGCCAATCGAGTATCCTCATGGTACCTTTGGGGAGATTGGCACCACCCAAAATGTACCAACATAACCATAACCTCATTTTCGACGAATTCATATCTTTGAATAAAACTTTTTAATTTATTTGAAAAGATTGTATTTTAAAAATATAAAAAAAAAAATATTATAATTACAAAATTAGTATTAAAAAGTTGTTTTTAAAACAAAGGGCTTTCTTAAAAACAATATTACATATTATATTACTTCACTAAGAATAATACCTTTTAGTAATTTATTTATAATTTTTTTAACTTCTAGAGTAAAGGAGAAGGACTTTGTAATTATATTAATAAATGGAGTAATGCATTTTATTAAATTAAAGAACAACAATTTTTTCTATTAGAAATAACAATATTGTTTTGAATAAAATATTTAAAAATAATAAAATATTTGATTTTTATTAATAAGTAAACATATATTGTAGATGGAAGAAGCTAACAAAGTTCTACTCTATTATTTTATTTAATAATTAAAAATGATAATTATTCTTTTTTATTAAATTTTAAAACAATTTTTTTACAAACTAAAAAATCATCAGTAATAGAATATTTATAATTAATTAATTCATTATATTATTTTGTTAATAACTCTAAGCTGATCATTGAAGTAAAAATTAAACTTTTTATTATTGAATTAAGTAATTAATTATTTTATTTTATCTTTTTTAATGGTTAAATAAATATGAAACAATTACAAATGGACATAAATTTTATTGATATTTTACATATATTTTTTTATATTAAATGTTTCAAATTCTAGCATTATATCCTTATAAATAACGTGGTTTAAATTTAAAAGGATAATGATTATGTAATTCTAAAAAAATAAAGCTTCTTAATTAAAAGTATAATGTGAAAAACTTTTTTTTATTTCTTAAACATATCAGAAATTCTTGCTTCAAATTCTTTGATGACAATCTTTTAAAAACTGCAATTTAATCATATTTCTTTTCTTACTCTACACTTTTAAGCAATTTATTTCCTATTTTAAAAAAATTACCAGCGTTTTTTATTTTACTATTTTTTTTTTTTTTTTGAATCCTAAAACATTTTTGTTGTTTCGAAGAAAATAAAACACAGTCCTGACAACACATAAAGTGATAAAATATCATCTCAGTCATAAATCAATAAAGTAAACAGTTATCAGCTGGGCACGTTGTAATCCAGCCTTCTCATATAGAGACACAGTGAAAAATAAATGTTTGTTTTTATCATTGCTTCTTAAAAGGAATGTAAAGAATTCCGTGAGAAAAAGACCAACTGAAAAAAAAAGTGTCTGTTGTTCAAAAATACACATCTTCCGAAGGCCCAACAGGATTACTAAAAGAAATGGACATCTCCCTGAAATCTAGTTGCAAGCCTAGACTGGACAATCCGTAAGTCCCAACAGGGTCTGATGATTACTAACGGTTTGGTCTGCCAGTCTTGAAGTCTGTACATTTATCACCGGTTCCCAGGAGCATACGTTTTGCTTTTGTTTGTGACCTATCACTTGCTTTAGACGTGAATTGAGATAAAAAGGTACCCTGTATTTTGGGCTTGAATATAGAATTTTGTAAACTGATGTATATATATATTCATAGTTCAAACAATATTTTTGGATGAGCAATGTATTTTCTTTAATATTGAAAAAATAATTTAATTGAAAAAAATTCAATACATTTAAAAAATACAATTTATTACAAAACTTTATTGTTAACCTTGTATTCTTTTACCAGCAATGTTTACAAAAGTATTGCTGGTAAGAAAATATTAAAAGCTTATAAATAAATTAAAAAAAAAAGCAATTCAAAGCATATTTAATAAAATAAGCAATTGCTTTATCTCAAAATATTATTTTTTTAAATGAAACTGCAGCATTTACTTTTTGAGAAAAATAAAAAAGAGATATACAATCCCTTTAAAGACATCCCTTTTTTATGTCTTATTTTTACACAGTTAAAGAAAACATTGTTTTCTTTTCTGAATGGCATCAATGGCATAAGGATGACTCGAAAAATAGGACACACCTAAGTTCAAAATGGTGGTTATTCATAGATTCATCAAACCATGTCTCAAGGCAAGTATTGCTGCAAAATAAAAAACACTTCATCTTTGGATCACACTATAAAAACTTCTATTCTTAAAGAGCTTGTGGATCGGTAGATCAAGAAAAATTCCCTGTTTCAGTTTAGCATCATTGATTGCAGGATTTTTTATTTTTGTGTTTGAAGTCTGGTCGACATTTGTCAAGTCTCAAGTCGTCGATCCACTCCAAACAAGTCACAAAGCTGCATAATGGAAATCATCTCTAGTTAGTATATTAGTTGTGATTTATAAGTGGTAACTGTACATATGGGTCTTCACTTAGGACACATGAAGTACCGCTGCTTTTCATGTGAGGCAAAAATACAGCCGAAACTTTGCACTATATAAAAAGGCCTACAACAAAAACATATATTGGTGACACGTATGTGTAAAATACATTATTAGTAGAGGGGAAAAAATATAACTACAATCCATGCATATGAAAGTGGCTTAATGAAAACTTTTTTGCGGAAACAATTTACCAAAAATAGATCGGCCTTCGAATATTTAAATAACAAATTTTCTAAAATCAGCAGAGATTTTGACAACCTGGTTCAAAAATATGAGAAAGAAGTTTTTGATTTTCACCTTGGTCAAACGAGTTTCTTAGGAAATGTGAATCAACGGTTCAAAACAAATTAGTGAAAGACATGTTGTTTAAATACAAAAATTTGGATAAGCTATATCTTTAAAAATGAATTTCCTACAATGTCATTTCTACTACTTTCCTGAAACATTTGGCCCTGTTAGCGAGGAGAACGTTTTCTCCAGGACGCTGCAAAATTAGAGAAAAAATGGTTTACTAATGATGAGGTATTTTCAATGACGATTCTGACAAAATACATTAAGTGGCAATCCGAACAATCCCTGTAATATATATATTAAAGAGATACAAAGTGTATGTTAACACGCTGATTCATATTGAAAATATTAAGCTACAAATATCTTTAGGTACGGGACCAATTTCAAATTTTCTTTGTAATATTCTTATTCAGCAACTTAAAATTAATAATAAATAACTATTTTACATTTTAAGTTAAAGATTTCATAGAAATTTGTTATATTGTATTGTTGTACTAATATACGTTTTATAAATATTGTCTATGTATCTATAAGAGATATTGTCTATGTATCTCTAAGATAAAAAAACTAGGAAAATAGACAACAGAAATATTATTCCACGAACTGAAGTATTCCTTAATGCAACTTCACAAAAAAGGAAAAAATGCTGAAAATACAGATATAAAAGGGAAAAATGATCAGCAATTTACCATAAACGGCTTCTAATAACATTTTGAAAATAGCTTTAACAAAGTGCATGTACCCTTTATTATAATTCTTGTTATTTCAGTTCAATAGTTTGGATAGAAAAGTATTTTCTAATGATATTCTGGATAACAGCAACAGAATCTGACATAAAGTGTCAAAAGAATGTAAAAATATATATATTACAAACGTTAAATATATATGAATTTAGTACAGTTAGTTCTTATAGATAAATTCGAGACACGTGACTATAGATCTGTTGAGCACATACAATAGAACAAGAAAACTAATGGCATCCTTTTATCTTAAACAGGAAGACAGAATTAATTCTGGTGAAAAAATAAGACCTAACTTGTAATATTGGAATACTTCATGACATGCAGTTAATAAAATGACATCATTACTGAAATATTTATGTGTAACTAATCAATTCTAAATGGTAGTTTGAGAATTTAGTGTTGTAATTTAATGCATGCTAGTTTTTTATGGAGATTAAAGTACCTGAAAATCTATTTTGAGTTTAAGCACTTCTTAAATGTATGTGGGAAAATAACAAAAATATTTTGTTTATTTTTAACTGGAGTTGCTTTCCCTATTTTCCCATTTGCGATAATAAAAAATAGATTTTGAAAATTGAAAATTCGAGAAAATTGAAATTTATGCAAAAATACTATTTATAGCAATAAATTTAAAACTATTACTAGAAGAATTGGAAAAAATAACTGATTGCAACATGTTTCACTTGAATGAAGTTAAGAGAATTAGAGATTCGCGGGTTTTTCATGTTTTTCATGTTATATAGCAGTTAAAATTCTTTAATTGTAATAAATTATCCTAGAGCAAAAATAATATAGTTTATAATATTTTGATAGTTCTTATTCCATTATAAAGTTATCTTCAGTATATTAAAATGATTTCTTAAGTTTGATAATAATTAATTATTTAGACCATTCCTTTATCATGCTATTTTATATTTTTATATTCCTGCATGTTTAATAATTTTATAGCTTTGTCAACCGTGCAAAATTTATATTTATAATAACTTCATTTTCAATGTTATTTTTATTTTCGGTTTTTAGTAACTAGTATTGAGGTGACAAACTTGGAAATTCAAAAGACATTTTAACTATTATAAATGATAATTTCATGAGTTTGATATACAAACTGATTGTGTTCCAAAACAGTCTTCTCTATTCGTAGTTGTATTTATGTGCTCCAATTCACAATTTCTAGATTCGCAGTTCCCTGTGTTTTATATCATATTTTGTATTTTTACAAAACTACACACAGAATAATAACAACATGTAGTTGATATAAACTGCAGTAAAATTATATATATCATACTTCAACCATTAAAATATCACAATCTATTATTAACGAATATCTATATAATAGGACATTGCCCAGTTAACATTATTTTGTAATTAATTGATTATTAAATATTTGAAATAATATCGTTTCATTTTTTTTTCTGCAAACAAGTGTTTATGTATATACCTTTAAAAAAACTTTTAATCCTTAAAATAAACTGATTCAATGCCAGAACAAAAAAATATGATGGATTTCATGGTTAAGAATACAGACTTAGTCTAATCAATATTAGCCCTAATTTTCACAGCTTTCTATTAAAGAGTATCATCACAAAATTAACGATGCATCTTACGAAACAAAGAATGCATAATTAAGTTCTCCATAAAACGAAAAAACCTTATTAAAGAACAGAAGCTTAAAGAAAATACAAAAGAAACGAAAATTTTCCCAAGATCGAAATAGGTGAGCCGCGCTTAATTAAAAGTTTTGACATTGATCTTAATTTTCACTTGATGAAAGGCCATTATTCCTAAGTGTCTCTGAAGGCCACTCTAGGCAATGACGTAAATGTAAGTTGAGCAATCAGGGAAAATAAAGTTAAGCTTACTTTCCAACAATGAAATGTTCCCCTGCAAAGTCTGGGGGATAAAATTCTGTAAGCTACTTATATCATCACATAAGAGGTTCACTCAAATAGAAAAGCCTGAAAGTAATTTCAGCATTGCTCCCCCGGATGGAAGAAAGATAGATTGCCAAAGACCCTGGAGGAACAAAGTGCTTGATTTTTAGTGTTACGCATGAGAGGACAACAATAAGATTCGCTGTATAATTTCTAAACTTTTGAATTTGAATGCTGCATATTTTGAAAGTCTGAATACATTTAGAGACAGATGGAGATTTTCAATGTATTTTGCTGATTCGGATGATTTGAATAGCATTGGATTCAAAAGCTTGAATACTAAAATTATGTACCATCTTAGAACTGAATTATTTGTATACTATGTTTGTTTTTTACTGAGTTGAACATTTGAAGGAGATGTATAGAAATGTATTTTTGTCCAAGAAAAAGCTAGTTAATGCCTTTCTGAAAATAAAATAAAAAAATAGATTTAGAAAACAAGAATCTCAATTCAAAAGGGATAAAAACAGTAAGAATGTTTAAAAGATTTATTTAATACTTATTAAAATCAAATCTTGATTAATGCAGGATAACATAATTACCAACATAAAGCATTTTTAACTATTAATACCTTAATGTTTAATGTATAATATTTTCTTACAATTGTTTCATAAATTAATTATCTATTTACATTTTTGTAGGAAAACTTTCAATCTCAGAAATTTCAGAGATGCTAACATAACCAAACAAAATATTAAAATAGAATTTTAAATACTTAAATGTGTTTTATATGCGAATTTTAAATATTTAAATACATTAAAAATAAATTTCACATATGACTAATTAAATAATCAGCTATCATATTTAAAATTATGCATCGCTTCTCTATATGTTTATGCAAAAATAGAATATATGTATTTAATATATCTTTTATATTTCTTATTACTTACGCGAATATTTATGGATTTGTTTTTAATATGCAATTAATTTCTTCAAAAAGTATTCTTTAACAGAGGAAAGTTTTGATTAGATGTTTTTAATTAAATAAAAGTTATAATCTACGGGACTAAATCAATGTAATTTGATTATTTATTTGTATGCTAATGTGTTATAATAAAATTTTAATAAGTTAAAACATAATATATAGGTATTAATATTGATTTTAACTGTATATAATAAGTTAGAAGGGATCTGAATTCATGATACATTACAAATCTTTCACTTTGAAGTTTTCTGAAATCCAAGTTTGAAACTTAAATAGAATTTTAAAATTAAGCCAATCAAAATTCGAGAAATCACAACATTATTAGCTTGTTTCAATTAAATAAAACCATAAATTATAAACCCTTGATTTCAATTTATTTCAATGAATAAGTGAAACTTTGTAATAAAAAATAATTATTAACACTTGGATCTGTCATTCCAATATTCAAACTTTTTTTTTTATTATGTATTATATAATTTTTATTCATATGCATGTTTCATGTGTAACTTATAAACAATGCAATATATTCTATTATTTTGTGCATATATTTTCATATGAGGAAATTTGAAATGAAATTACATAAATGAATATATAAGTGAAATTATAAATATGTTGAAAACATTTTCACTTTTTCACTAAATATAATGAAAACGAAATATATTATATCACTTACTGAAACCAGATAGTTCTAGGTTGTATTCTCTAAATATATTTCAAACCAACATACAGATATATTTTTTGTACTGTATATATGATTAAAACAAATTATAAAAATATTATACTATGCTCACAAACCTTTGGTAAACTGCGTTTTCCTACAACGTTAAAAACTAAATATTTTCATAATAATGTCAATGGTTTTGTTAGAGCTAGCAAGAAAATATTTTTATGCTTTTAAAATACTGAATATAACAAAAAAAATAGTAAAAATATAATTTTTTTAATAAAATTAAATATAAAAGATGATTAAAAATAATCAAATATGTTAATTAAAAAATTATTCATGTGTGTTTACATTTTACGAATAGTAAAAAAAAAAAATTATAAAAACATGATGAAAAGACTATTTTCTCATTAGAGTTTGAATTCGCCATTTTTTTATTTAAATATATATATGTAATTAATTTTCATATAATTAAGAATTACAATTATGTTATAGTAATTTCTAAACTGATAAACACTGCATTTCATTACATAGTAAAAAATATGCTTTGAAAAATTTAATTCAGCCTATTAGGATCTAATAAACAGTTAATTAAAAAAGTCTTTTCATTTGAAAACCATCTAATAACACAAATATATAATGAAATAATAATGTTTATTAAATAACTTAATTAATATTATAACATGTATTACTAAGAAAGTGTATTATCATTAAATTCTTCAAAGTAAAATTGAAAAAAAAAGAAAGTGTTTT
>BPLR01019545.1:0-68558 GCA_021605095.1 Caerostris extrusa | reverse complement strand
TCTTCTTATGTAATGCTTTCTCGCCATGTGTTGAATCTATGTAACGCTTATCATTATGTAAGCTTTACTTTATGTACACTTTTACCACGTAAAGTTTTGACATAATCCTTTATGAGCTTTACCTTGATTACCTTATACGCTTAATTCAGGCATTATCTTCACGTGTGTAATTATTAATGTTACAAACACTTTACCTCCTCTGAACAAAGTTTGAGTCGAAGTTTCTTCACTATAGAAATAATGCATTTACTTTGGATACGAAAATAAATTTTTTTTTCTTATAAAATAACTAATTTTTTTCAATATCAAAGCCTACTCAAATCTGAACTTTATTTTGAATTCTGCATATTTGATCTTTATTTTGATATTTAATCTCTGCCAGCGAAACCGAACCGGTGTCTTCCTTGACTATGCTTGCAGAGTGACAGTCTCTCTGATATACACTCAAGAGCCAAAACATGACCACCACAATAACGAGTTGGCCCACCTTGGCACGCAACACAGCTTCAACCCGCCTTGGCATGGATGAATACCACCACTCTATCACCAGTTAAATACCACTTCCACCTGATCACGTGCCTTCAAGTCATCCAGGCGAGTTCATGTTTGTAGGGGTGGTCATAATGTTTTGGCTCTGAGTGCATATATATGTATGCATATCCCGATGATGCATAAAGGTCAAAGTTCCCAGAATTTGAGTTATCTTAGGTGGAAAAGAAAGCAATTTTCTGAAAGAATGACCTTTACACTCAAAGTGATTAACTTTGTTTGTAAAAAATAATGTCGGGTAGAACATTTTTGTGTTGCGTTTATAAGAAATAATCAAAATGGATTACACGACATAACCCACTTAATAAGCAGATTAAAGAATAAAAGACTCGGCTGTCTTGAAGGAATATTTAGCGAAATAAAAATCAATAGATTTTCAATTTTCTGAGGCAGAGGGAAAAAAGTTACGAGGAGTAAAAAAAAGAACTCAATAAATATCAGTTTCTAGGAAATGAATCGGATAGAATCGCCGCTGGGTTCAAACTGGTGAAGACGTGGATCGAATTTTCCCCCTTCTTGACTTTCTAATTTGTAACTATCCAGTGTAACAAAAGTACAAAAATAGAAATTTAACCAATTAAGGGACTCCTTTGAAAAAAAGAGAGAACAGTAGTTATAAATTTTTACAATAAATATAAATTTCATTCATGGAACTTAAAAATTGAAGCACAAGTAAAGATACCAGTTACAAAAAATATGGCTGATGTTATATTTTGATTTTTAAAATTTATATAATATTAATAATAATAATAATAATTTTTTTCCAATGAAGTTGACAAACACTTAGACAATTGTCTTGGATGCCTTAAGACAAGTGCTACACAGACGTTACTCCCTTTGCATTACCCAGGGGGCGCGTGTAACTTGATGATCAGCCACTCGGCCATTCAGGCCCCATATCAATAATTATTAATATTATAATTTATATATCAATAATGGCCCATATCAATAATTTTTGATATTATAAGATTGGCCTCATGTCTGAGTGACTAGCGCTCTGACGCTCGATGCCATAGGTTTCGAGAATCCGGTGGTGCCATGGATGGTTGTAATGGTTTGGAATCCACTTTTAAACCATAGGTCCCGGTCTATATATGACTATTGGACGTAGGGCTGACAGCCCTACCCCATAAAAAAGAAAAACATTTCGTGTTTTGGGATCTGCCAATAGGTAGACGGCCTTAGCCCACTATGGGACTTTTAAGCCATTGAAGAAGATATTATAAGATATAAATTATTAGAATTGCAAACACTGGACTGTTGTGCAAGATTCCCAAAATTAATTCTTTTGTCTCTATATTAAGCTAGGTTGTAAGGAATTTTACTTAAGAAACATCTTCTTTTCATTTGCGCTTCTTTTCATCACATGGTGGGCCAAGGCTGTCTGCCTATTGGCAGATTTCGAGATAGGAGATTTTTTTATTGGGTAAGGCCATCAGCCCTTCGCTCAACAGTCATATTGAACCGGGGACCTACGGTTTAAAGTGGATTCCGAACCACTACAAACAACCATAGCACCGCTGGAACTTGAAAACCGAAATCTGTGGTACTTTAGCGCAAGAGCGCTAGTCACTCTTCCCCCAGTCTAAGAGACATCAAATCAAGTAAATAATGAATGCTTGTTTGATGAATGGTAAGAATTTACCACTTATAGATATAATCAGACTAATTTAACACATATAGGCATAATTCAAGCTAATTTAATACCATAGATTGTTCGAGGGTTTCAGACTCTCTAGTGATTAGATTCCACATAAATTATGTTGGTGATAAATCCGAGAGCAAGTGTTCCATATTCTACATGAGAATAATTAAAATCACTTTTATGCATTACTTTAAAGTTGAGTATGAGCACTGTCTTGTTGAAAAACAGAACTAGAGATCACCTAAAGATGGAATAGTATTACAACTTCTAATATAGAAATGCTATATCATTGCAAAATTAATTAGCTAATGATATATCATTGGCTAATTAATGTACTTAGCCTAGCTTAATGTACCGGATGCACTTAGGATATATATATCACATGAGTTCGTGAATATACTAACAGTATTCATATAATTACGTTGGATATTTGGTCGGTATGGTCTGATCATCATGATGCATTAAATTTAACCTGAACTCATCCGAAAATATGGTTCATCTCCTTTAGTCGTCCAAAGTTTTCGTCTACTCCATCATTGTAGCCAATGAGGTTTCTGTTTAAAGTCAATGATAGTCGTAGAAGAAGGGGGTGATCTACAAGTTTTTTCATCCAGATAGATAAGTGGATAAAATTGTATGGTCTGAAAACTGGAAGGAATCTAATTTCTGTTTCCACGTTCTGTGGAAATTTTTGAATAACAGAACTTACAAAAAGACATCTTGTTGTGCTTTCTTATGTCTACTGATCAGACGTAAAACATTAAGATGCCAGAGACTTAGACAAAAAGAGTGCAGTATTATCACTAAAAATAAAAAATGAAATATGATATGATATGTCATATGATTCTTCTTCTGTCTAATTCAGGCAATATTGGATAATACAAGTAATATTGTCTTTTTCAGTGACATGGCCTCTGTATTTTCGCGATCTTCATGAAAATAAATTTTCCCCCCATCTGTTTGGAAAAATGTCTGTTAAGATTTTTATTATTTGCTTTTACAATGCAAAAATTTGAAAGTCTTCTTCACAAAGAGCTTAAAAATTGAGGGAAGCGGATGCTTTGTTTGAATGTGATCTTTTTTACAAGTTCAATTTCGAATTGAACAAGTTGAATTTATTAATTCCCTATATATGGAACTTTTAACACATTTCTTCCTGTCTGAATGATACAGGAAAAACAAGTGAAAATGTGATAGCCACACAATTCTCGACACTGTCTGAATAATTAAATGTTTGACGCTGTTTCACAATATTTAAGCATGCCTGATTCTCTTTGTTTCCTGCCATAATTACTTGGACATGTCCCATGCCTATGCGCAACTGCTTAAGTCCCTTTTAATTCTAGCTGCTATTGTCTCCCCTTCAATTTATGCAACGAAAGTATGATAATTTTCTGCTTCTGTCAAAATTTTAACTTATTCAATGTTCAAAATAGCAAGAAAGACCCTTAAAACTTCAAGATCTCAGATAGTACAATAATATTGTTTCATTCTATTCTAGTAAAGATATTAATACAGTTGTCATGAAACACAGTTAAATTTGAAAGTTCAAACTTTTCTGTCAAACTTTTTCCATTAAAGAATCTTTGATTTCAATACATTTACAATTTTGATAAAGTTTATTTTTGAAATGCAACTTTAATATAAATTTCTAAATGATATAAATATCTTGAAAAATGAATTTGTTTGAGAATTTAAATGATAGTGAGACTTGTCTATGTAAAATGTCGTCGGTAATATTTGTTCTTTTTCTTAAACAATTCATTTATTCGCCATAAAAGGGAATTTCTTTTGTAAAAAAATGTCCTGTCCCTTTTTTTTTTTTATTGAAAATACCAAATAATGAATTATCTATCAAAATTGTTCGACATTTTCTACAAACGGGTATTATATTGTTATAACAAAAGTAAAAAATCCTGTTTCAGATAAAAAAAAAAAAAAATTGCAATATCTGAAATTTGTGTTCTCCATTTTTTTTTTGCGTCAAAACCCCTAAATAATAGTCTATCATATTATTGTGAATGTTCGGAGATGATGAAAACGCTCAATATAATGGATAATTTTTATAGTTTCTAATATAAGCTAAATTTAATTTTAATTAACAAAATTTAGCAATTTTATTTTACATAATACAAATATAAAATTACTTTTATTTGCTGTACACTAAAAACCCAAAACCGCAAAGTTTCTCTTATTTGGTAAAAGAAGGTCTTACATTTCTGTATATGTATTTTCTAATCAAAGTATATTAAGATGCTAAAATATGTAGTAAAACCTGCTTTAAAATGAAACTTTTTAAAAATTGACTTTCACTCTATAAAAATATTTTTTTTAAGAAGTAGCATTCAACCTTATTTAAGAAATGGATATTAAATTTCTTTTAGGGTATTTTTAAGTAATTAAATGCAAAAATTTGGGGAAAATATAAAAAACAATTAAGAAACATGAAGAATTTTAAATTTAAAAAAAAAATGAATTGATTTTCTTAAAAAATTTAAATTAAAAATTTTTTAAAAGTATTTAATGGTATGGTCATTAGCTTATATGGTACGCAACTGTGTGGTGGCTATTCCTGCAAATTTTTTTCCTATTAATGTTGATCAGTAGATTGTTCTGGGCATACAAAAGTGAATACTAGGTTATCGATGTTAAAAAATGTAGATGAATGTATAGGATTCAAAAATAACAAATTTAAATAAGTTAAAAAAATAATAAAAATTAATTAAGGTTAATAAATATTAAAAAACACCATACATATGCCCATTTAACATAGATAATGTTACTTTCTTTTAATACATCGAACTTTACAGATACTTATTTTTAACACCCTCTTTAAAAAGAATTTCTTTTTCGTCATAAGAATATTCTAATAGAAGCACATTTATACGAGTGGATGTCAATGATTTAATTGCCGATTAAAATTCATAATAAGTATATATTTTTAACACATTTTTTATTTTCTCTGCTGTAAAATAAACAGAAGAAAATAAAAAAAAAAAACTCTTCTCTATAAACTTCTAGAAATAAATTGCCAGATTGTTGAGTAGGAGAGTCCATGAATATTTTAAAATTATAAATAACACCCAACACAAAATTACATTATCTCAAAATACATCTATTCATTGATAAAAAAAGATGATAACACATGAGGTAACTGCCATGATTTAAGCAGAAGATGCATCGCTGATGATGTAGAAAATAAATATCTTTGATGATGTAGAAAATCAAGGATGAATAACGGAAGTTTTTTCTCGAAGTAGCAAGAGAGAATTTTGATTCATTTTTGGAGCTTAAGATAAAAAGCTAAAAAAAAGGTTGCTTTTTATTAATCTAAAAAAAAGAATTTTAATGTTTTTGTGCATTAAAAAATTCTTGTGCTACTTTTTTTCATTTATGTTAAATAGGCGTAATACAAATTTTGAAAAAAAAAATCAATATGCTTTTCAATATGAAAAAAAAGCTATTTATGTTACTTCCATCCTTATTAAAAAAATTAGGTTAAAAAATTCTGGTAGAAAGAAAAACATACTTTAGAAAGGTGAAATTTTCTTTACACTTGCGCGAATGGTAAAGAAGATTATTTATTATATTTTCCTAATAAATATTTTAAAATTCATATGAAAATAAAAATTTATGCAAATCATTAATCTTCCAGCTACTTGTTCTGAAGACTGTAATTTGTTTGTCTTGAAAGAAATGGTATAAGCCAGTGGTTCCAAAAAAATTTATTTATCTTTGTTGTTTAATAAGAGAAAAATAAAATAATATAAATCTATCATATAAATAAAGAAAAATAAAGAAAATCTTCCTATTAACAATAAAAAAAAATGTTGCCTTTAATTTAATTTTTAATTTTAATGATTATTTGATGTATAAAACTATAATCAGATCAACAGTTATTTATAAGTCAGAGACTGGACCTTAACTCAAGACCAGAAGATCGTGTATAATCTTGGAGATAAAGATCTTAAAAGCTATATTTGAACCTATCAGAGAGGGTGATGTTTGGAGAAGGCGTTATAGTCATGAAGTTGCAAAATTGTTTGGAGAAAAGGACATCCTAGATTATGCGAAGTCAAAGAGAATTGAATGGCTACTACTACTACTACACCACGCCACATCATTGTGCCTAGAGCTGAGTTGCCCCTATATAGTTTGGGAATGATATGGGTGAAATTGATTGGATACACGGTGGAGGCGGAAAATTTAGCAACATTCACTTCTGAAGGTACAGAAACTGAACATGAGGAAAACTTTTACAAAAACAGAAGGAAATATCAAAAAAATAATATTGAAAGAAAGGGGGAAATATGAAATGCGAGAATATATAAAATTTATAAAAACCTGAGGAAAATTATTAAAAAATTTACTTGCAATGCAATGCAATAAACGTTACATTGGAGAACATACAAATCAGAGATCTGAAGGAATATTCATCAAAGCAATTATTATACAAATTAAAAGAGGAGTAACAGCTAATAAATAATTGGACAGTAGAAGCAGTTTCTGCAAAATTATGAACAATGGAAGCATAACAGACAAGAAGATATTACATAAAAGGATATATAATAAGCAAAGTACACAAGGAAGGAAAATAAGGAAAAAAGGGAAGGAAAAAAAAAGAGATGGATTGATGAAGTGGTAAAAGATCTGAAGGACCTAATGATCACAAATTGGAAAACCAAAGTTCGAAACAGACGATTTTGGATCGTTTTGGAGACGTTCGTGGATCGATAGTTTTATACATGCGCTTGTTTTAAGCAAATATTTTTCTAAAACTGGATGCAATATCAGTAAGACTTCTACAGTTCTTTCTCCTTTTCTTTAATTAGTGTTCTCCATTTTTTAATTTTTATTTCCTTAATTTCCCTATAGATTTATGCCAGTTTATTGTTAATTGTAAGAAGTACGTCGAGCCTTACAGAGTAAGAATAGCTGACATATGTGAAACTCTTAATTAAACTCTTAACATATGTAAAACTCTTAACATATGTAAAACTACTCTTAACATATGTAAAACTCTTAATTAAGATCTTGTAAAAAAGAAATATTTTTTACCTGAATTAAAATAAAAGAATGCTAAAAATTTGAATGTTTCGTGTAACGCCTACTCGGTTGCTTTGTAGTTTGATAAGGGATTTTTTTTTTTTTTAAATTTCTCTTTGTTTAATAAAATGTAGTTTAGATTTTATAGAGAAGTTTTTCCAGAAAGTAGTTCTTACTGTTTAATTTCATAGAAGGCACCTTTGACTAATTAAAGTATGTTTTTACGATGGAATAGTTACTATTATCAGAAGTTTCAAACTCAGAAGTTCACAGCAACAAGAAAATAAAATTAATTAAACTAGGATTTAAATTGATTAAATTACACCAAACTAGAATTTAATGAATTTAATTCTGATTTTGACAAACTAAAAAAAAAAATTATTTTTAAATAAAAGTGTAAATTTCCCACAAAAAGCTTTTTAATTATAGCAATCAATGACCAATATATTTATAAAATATCTTTTACATATATATATTTTTGGTTTCGTTTTTTAATCTAATTTTATACATATTTTAATTTTTCAGAATAATTCCAAAACTTATTTTCAAATTATTTAAATTAAAAAAAAAAAGAGGAATAAATTTTAAGGGGAAATTTTTTTTTTTTTTTAATTAAAAATTTTCTCTTATGATATACAGACTTCTCAAACTGGTTTGATGAAGAACGCTTTTCAATATAATATTTGCAAGTTATTTCATGATTAATCAACACGAAGGAGAGCTTCATGTGTATTGTTTCAAATTTAAAAAATAATTAATCATATATAATTATTGGTTAAATTAATCAAATAGTTAATAATAAATCCTAATAGTTAATAATTAATCTTATATAATTATTAATTAATCTTAATATATGTTGTTTTTATTTTTTAAATCTAATTTCATACATATTTTAATTTTTTAGAATAACTTATGACGATTATAACTTTTGATGAAGGTTGTTTTTCAATACAATTTTTGCAAGTTATTTCATGCTTAATTAATACACGAATCAGAGCTTTATGTGTATTGTTTCACTGTATTGAAATTTAAACCTTGTACCTTCTTTCTGGACATTTATCTATTTATCCCTATAGTATCTACTTGTTTTTTTCGAAGTGAACAATGTGTATAGAAAAATAATTATACCACTTGAGTTATACAGATAAAAACACTAATTAACAATAAGACATAAAACGCAATAATGAATAACATCAGATAAAATACAATAACGAATAATTTCTTAAAAGCCTTCTATAATTTAAAAAAGACGTCTAGCATGGAAAAAATAGTGTATAGATTTAGATATATACAATGACATTAAATTTCATTTAGCAACGTTATCTTTTCTGTAATATGATCTATCGCTGTAATAGCGCACATATTTTATTGCACAAACTGAATTTTACTGCTATAGGAGAAGTACTACTAGTTTACATAATAATTTTGACTCCAATGAAGATATTACAGTGAAGTTTGAGACTAATTCATCTCAATTTGTGAGAAAATTTAAGAACTCATGGCACGTTCTCGAAAAAAGCTTTCACTTATGTCTAGACATAATTTAATTCAGCATCCTATCTAGTACGTTTGCTATCGTGATATTTTTTAACTGATATCAGCTAGAATTCAAATGACTAAAAGCCTGAATTACTTCGATGATGTTTGTTCCGAGGTTCATGGTTTAGTATGGTAAACTATCCCTTTCAGATATTTCTATAGAAAATAATAAGGTAGCTGGAAGTCTAGAGAGAGGATCACTATAGTCCCTTAACTCTTATCCCTTGTATACTAGGACACTAAAAGTGTTATTCTAGCATAATTTTCTTTTCTGTAATATGATTTCTCATTGCAATAAAGTACATATTTTATTGTAATGAATGAATTTAGCTGCTGTAGTATAAGTTGTATTCCCTAGCATAATAATTTCAACTCCAATGAAGACACTGCAGTAATATTTGATACTAATTAATATCCTTCTGTAAGAAAATTAAAGAAACCATGGCATGTTCTGGAAACGGTCTTCACTTATTTCTAGACAGAATTTAATTCAGCATCCTATCTAATACGTTTTCCCTCATGATATTTCTTACGATATCAGTCAGAATTCAAATGAATTCTAAATGTCGTAAAGCTTTAATTACTTCGGTGATGTTTGTTCTGAGGTTCATGATTTAGTATGGTAAACTAACCCTTTCAGATATATCTACAGAAAATAATAAGGTAGGCAGGAGGTCTGGGCAGAGTGATCACTACAGTACCTTAGCGCTTATTCCTTATATGCAATGGTATTAAAAGTGATATTCTAGCATAATTTTCTTTTATGTAATAGAATTTCTTGTTGTAAATAGCGTACAGATTTTACTGCACTGATTGAATTTTACTGTTATAGGAGAAGTTATTATTCCCTAACATAATAATTTTAACTCCAACTAAGATATTATGATGAAGTTTGAATCCCAAATAATATCATTCTGTTAGAAAATTAAAGAAATATTGCCATGTTCTCGAAACAGCCTTCACTTATTTCTAGACAGGATTTAATTCATCACTGTATCTGCACTCATGTCCATAAATTAAGGATAATGAAGTTCAGGCAAAGAAAGAGACAGAAGCAAAACCAATTTGACTTATTTGTAAAGTCTATTTATTGAACAAAAGGTAAAGAACAAAAAAAAGATGCTATATGTTTGACATAATTAATAAAAATTGCGATTTTTACTCCCTGGAGCAAATTTCAAAAAAGAACCTATTTACAAAAAAACAGTATAACAGGGTTAGTATGATGGTTAATATGGAGTATGTCTCCCGGACGATGCAATACAGGCCTTACAACGCCTAGGCATGCTGAGTATCAAATTATCAATCTGATCTTGGTGAATATTACACCACTCATCAAGCAATGCCCTCCGAAGTTACGGTTGACAGGTGGGAGGGGGTTGACGGGCTGAAATTCGTCGGCCAAGCGTATCCCACACATGCTCTATTGGATTCAAGTCCGGTGAGTATGCTGGCCAATCCATGCGGGGGAAATCCTCCAATTGAAGGCATTCGTCTACAATGTTTGCACGGTGAGAACGGGCGTTGTCATCCATAAACAGAAATTCAGCGCCCATGGCGCCCCGAAACAAACGTACATGTGGTTCCAGAATGACATCCCGATAGATGTGGCCTGTCATCGTTACACTCTGAACATGCAGGTCAGTTCTGGAACCAAGAATAATTTCTCCCAAACGAGCCATCCTGCACCACCGTAACGGTGTCGTTCAATGGTGTTCTCTTGGTGGTAACGGGTACCTGGCGCTCTCCATATGAACCCGGACTCGTCAGAAAACATCACACAAGACCACTGTTGCGGTGTCCACAATGCATGCTCTCTACTCCAGGTTAATCGCAGACGACAGTGAGTTGTGGTAAGTGGAACACATCTGACAGGCATACGAGCATATAGACCAATGTGCCCTAAGCGTCTGTACACGGTCTGCCTTGAAACTGTCGTACCGGTAGCTGAAGAGAGCTGACGAGACAGGTCTGATGCTGTGCTCCGTCTGTTTCTTTTGGCAGTAACTGCTAAATACCGGTCCTCATTCGGCGTTGTAACTCGGGGGCGACCTGTGCTGTAACACCTACTCACATTACCATCATCTTGGAATCGTTGGCAAAGCCTGAGATGACACTCTGGGCGATTCCAAGTTCCTCGGATACTTCCAGCTGGGTACGTCCACATTCCAGTCGTCCGATAATTCTACCACGTAAAAATCATCCAAATGCTTCCTTTGTGCCATAACTATGCGGTTATTGCACTGAAAGGCTTTTAAAGCGCTTGTGAACAATTTACTTCTTTGCCACCATTCCTTATATACCCTCTCTTTCATTCTCGTCATTGTGACGTACTATCCGCGCCATCTGGTGGTTTCCTGTAATTTGCATATTCTTCTTCAAGATGTGTGTGATAATTCTACAGGTGAAATTTTTATTTTAGAGTTCAATTTCTGTGTGATTCTGAATTATCCTTAATTTATGGACATGAGTGCAGTATGTTTGTCATCATTCATGATATTTCATATATCAGTCAGAATTAAAATCAATTCTAAATGACAAAAAATTGAATTACTTCGTTGATGTTTGTTTTGAGATTTATTGTTTAGTATGGTAAACTACCCTTTTCAGATATCTCTATAAAAATAATAAGGCAGCGTGATGTCTGGAGAGAGTGATCGTTAAAGTCCTTTAAAAAGAACATAATCAATTGAAAATGGCTTACATTGAGATATGCTCATGTGAGTTTAGTGTAATCAACTAAAAGATGAGAAAATTTCCGATGAATACTTTCAGAAGGAAAACGTCGACCATACGTCGCAATCCAGTATGGTCGAAATAGAATTCCTGTTAATCACGAAGAAATATGTTTGGATGTTATATAGGGTCGACTTTTAGCAAGATTTAGGATGTATTGAGATTTCTCAGTCAGCTATAAACTGTGTTGCATTATTTTTATTTATATTAATATTACTGAAGAAATATCGGCTGTAAGTCCCTCCACTGAGCTCTAAAAGTATATTGTGAACTTCACAGTTGCTACTGCTAGACGTGCTTGTTTTAAGTAGTGCAATAACACTGATCCACGTAATTGATTTTGTTTTCAAGCGGTCAATATAACTCTGACCTGGTTCAACGCTCAGATATTTAAATAATTTTTCATTAAAAAACTTTTATTAAATATAAGATAACATTTTTTATTGTGATTCAAATGTAGCATCTCTTTTTTTTATAAATTTAAATACTATTTTTAAAGCAATTTAATACACCAATATTGATTTGAAACTAACCATTAGAGAGAGACAGAAAATGTTTTCATGATCAGAGCTTTAACTCGAGCATCATTAGTTAGAATCGGTATGCTACTAATTGGTATGCAATTTATTTACTTTGCCGTGAGTCATGGACATTTCTTTTATGAAACACAGATTTCTCGAAATAGAATATACGAGCTAATGAGAAACTGAACTGTAATTAAATACAAGCAGGTTATTTAACACCTCTCTCGTTATCTACCGCGGCTGTTGTAATTGTCTGTAAGCCAATTAGGAATTCCTGTTTTCTATTGTTTAGTTGAAAAGATTTTAAATTCTATTTAAGAGCTCTTGAATAGAATTAGTCTCCATGAAAAATCGATTACCTGCTATTCAGCATTTCCTAAATATAGGTTCAATTAAAATAGCAGATTTCTTTCCTTAATTTGTTTCAAGACTTAATAGAGATTGGATTACAAAAGCGTCTCTCAATTTAGATATCTTTTAAAGAAATGTTTTATATCTTTAAAACACTACTTATAAAATGGAACTTAAAAGAGATTGAGGTACGCAATGCATGGTAATGAGATAGTTTAGCAACTATCTTGTGTTCTTAATACTTTTCCTTCTTATTGTAATGTTTTAAAAAAATCCCATTTTCACAAGACTACAAGACTAAGTTATTTAACCATTACAAACTTGAGACAAATAGTATTTTTAAATTCCAATAAAGTTTTATAGAACGAACCGTAACTAATAGATTGGTATATTTATAGTAAGGAATAATCAGAAAAAAATCCTTATAAACTAATAAAAAATTTAATAGCTTTATTAAGTTAAAGTTTAAATAAAGTTTCTTGTTACGTTATGATTTTAAAAGCATTGAATTATTTTTGTATTATTTTAACGCAGTGTATCGAAGTATTTTTATATAATAGTGTTCCACTAATGTATAGCGCGAAGAATCCATTGACATTTGATGGTAGGATGGGTACAGACTTCCAGGAGGTGATTTAGGATGCACTTGGATATAAAAAAATATAAAAGAACAGAAAAAGATTCCACTTTTGGTTCATTATTACCATGCCACCACCCTGAATGTGTCAAAGTGAGACGACGAAATATGGTTTCTATGTAAAGGTCCACGTAGAGGGATCCTGGGGTCCCTGAATCTGGTATATATATCTTCTTTCAATGGCTAATGATTTCAGGCGAAAATGTACAGCATTTGAACACAATAATACGAACATTAAAAAAAGTAATATGAGCATTAAAAAATAATAAAATAAATAGTAAGAAAACGTGAATTGCGTATTCAGAATGATAGGTCTTTCTTTTTCTTTTTCTTTTCTAAACACTTCACCACGTATCTAGTACTATGTAGTTTCCTATCAGTTAGAAAGATAACCACTAAAATTGACGGACCTCTTTTATATCACGAACAGTTCACCGATAGATGATGGGGGATCTCAATGCATTCCTGGAGAACGAGTAACTGTCCCGGAAAACTCCCACCAAGCAGACTTACTATCGACGTGAAATGGTTTTCCACACATTGTCACAATCGCCATTGAATCTTCTCATTCTGAAAGCTGTGACTACAATAATGCCTCCCCATTCAAACCCCAGTTCTCCTGTACGCTAGCTGAGCACGTTGCTACACCTATACACACAAGCATATACATATACACTGAAGTGACAAAAGTCATGGGATACCTCTTAATATCGTGTCGGCCCTCCTTTCGCCCGGCGAAGTGCAGCAACTCGACGTGGCATGGATTCAACAAGTCGTTGGAAGTCTTCTGCAGGAATATTGAGCCATGCTGTCTCGATAGACGTCCATAATTGTGAAAGCGTTGATGGTGCAGGATTTTGGGCACGAACAGACCTCTCGATGATGCCCCATAAATGCTCAATGGGATTCCTGTCGGGCGATCTAGGTGGCCAGATCATTCGTTGAAATTGTCCAGAATGTTCTTCAAACCAATCGCGAACAGTTGTGGCCCGGTGACATGGCGCATTGTCATCCATAAAAATCCCATCGTTGTTTGGGTACATGAAGTCCATGAATGGCTGCAAGTGATCGCCAAGTAGCTGAACATAAGCATTTCCAGTCAATGTTCGGTCTAGTCGCACCAGAGGACCAAGTCCATGCCACGAAAAAACAGCCCACCATTACGGAGCCACCACCAGCTTGAACAGTGCCTTGCTGACAGTTTGGGTCCATGGCTTCGTGGGGTCTGCGCCAGACTCGAACCCTACCATCAGCTCTTACCAACTGAAATCGTGACCCATCGGACCTGGCCACGGTTTTCCATTCATCTAGGGACCAACCGATATGCTGACGTGCCCACGAGAGTCGCTGCAAGCGATGTCGTTCTGTCAGTAAAGGCACTCGAGTCGGTCTTCTGCTGGAATAGCCAAAGAAAGCCAAATTTCTCCGCACAGTTCTAACAGACAAGTCCTTGTACGTCCCACATTGATTTCTGCGGTTATTTGACGCAGTGTTGCTTGTCTGTTAGAATTTACGACTCTTTGCAGACATCGCCGGTCTCGGTAGTTAAGTGCAGGCGGTCGACCACTGCGTTGTCCATGGTGGGATTTTATGCCTGAAATTTCATACTCTCGGCACACTCTTGACACAGTGGATCTGGGAATGTTGAATTCCCTAACGATTTCCGAAATGGCATGGCCCATGCGTCTAGCCCCAGCTAACATTCCGCGTTCAAAGTCTTGAACAGAAGTCTGAAGTTGAATAACTTGAACAGAAATGAAAGCTCTGCGAAAGCACTGCGCATTTATACCTATTCTACGCGATGCTACTGCCATCTGAAAATTTGCATATTGTTATCCCATGACTTTTGTCACTTCAGTGTATATGTGTGTGTGTTTGTGTAGCAATGTGCACAGCTATCGTGCGGTAACACCACACACTATAAAGGAAAGTGCTTAAAAAACTTTATTTGTCGTAGTGTACTATTCCAAAAAATATGGCAAATTGAAATGCAATGACAAAAATATAACACAGACAAAATACACACTGATAAATATATAGTATATATATATATGGTTATGATTGTGAGTGCAGCTGTAATACTTTTACTTCTTTCTGATAAGAATTCTTTTTTAAATGAAGTTAATTTATTTTTTGCCTACAATATAGAGAGAAAAGTTATTGTTATTTATATTGGAAACAGATAATTTTTCGATATAAAGTAAAAGTAATTTTATTTATTTCTATTATGTTTCAGAGTAACAAAACTGCAGTGCGATTACGCTATAACGTGGCCATCTGCAGACATCTGTTACACCTGCGTTATTTCGAGTTACGTGAACTCGAACCAGCTGGTTAAAATGGTAAAAAAAAAAGCCTTTTGATTCAGTGTCGTAATGCTATAAAAATGTAACCGAATTAAAATAGCTAAAATTGAGAATATTGAAGGATAAAATAAAATGTAGAAAAATATAAATATTGTACAGAGTATGTATTATACTTATATTTTTGTTATTGCCTTTCAAATTGATATAACCTTTGTAACGGTAAACTTAACTGAAATGTAATTGACATATAGTACTATAGTAAGTGATTTTAATTTAAAATGCTTTTTAATTAAAATCTCATTCTGATGTGTCAACGCATCCAAATGTGTTGTGTTCTAATCTCTACTTTATTAGAACATAACACATCTGAATGCGTTAAAGTTAATGCAAGAAATAGCTATCAGACGTTATTTGTGTTTCTCCTTAAAATGTTACTAGTATACTTAACGGCAGTTCTATATATATATATATATATATATATATTTACATACGTTTATTGCACTTATTATACAGTTTAATGCATTCATTTGAAAAAGTAAAAAACTTGTTTTTATTTGCTTTGAGTTCAATACTTTTGTTATTTATGCACGATTTAAGACTCTGCAAATGTAACAGATTACGAAATATGTTCTATATATGTAAAATATGTATATTACTAAATATGTACTGTGTAAAATATATGTATTTTGGTATGGTAATAGAATTTTAAAAGATATGCGATGCATTTGTGTATAATTTAACAAAAATAATTATACTAACTTATTTATTTATTCTGTTTAATTTATTATTAAATACATATATATATTGAGTTTCCGAAATGCATTTCATATTTATGAGTTGACGATATTTTCTTTTAAACATTTTCTCTACCAGTGTTACAACTGTAATATATATATATATACATATCGCATTTTATGGGTTTATTATTTTCATATATTATTTTATTCATACATTTATTATAAAATCGTTAAAAAATATTTTATTTAGGATTGAAATCAATAATTTCATACAGATTATTATTAAAATTGACTACAAAATAAGTATAAATATTTTAATAATTTATACTGACGAAATTAGTATAAATTATTAAAACTAACTATAAAAATTAACATTATCAAATTATTATTAAAATTATATAAATTAATTAAAATGGATTCATTGTCAACTATTAAAATTAATTTATCAATAACTTATTATTAAAATTATTAAAATTAATTAAAATTAATTTATTAACTGTTAAAATTAATTTATCAATAACTTACTATTAAAATTAACTGTATTATTAAATTATTGTTAAAATTATTTAAATTAATTAAAATGAATTTATTATAAACTATTAATATTAATTTATCAACTTATTATTAAAATTAACTATGAAAATTCAAGCTAATCTGCATTTGTAATTTTTAACACTATTAATCTTTAAGTCGTTTTGGAAAAAATAAATATTCTGAACAAAGTTTTATTATTTTATGTTACTAAATATACATGAAAAGTCTTTATATGAAAAAAATGAGTTTTTGTATGAAAATAATGTAAGAAAAATCTTTTCAACAATTATTTTTAAAAATATTTACTTATTAAAAAAATTGGCAAATCGGATATATATATCAAATGTATTCGCTTTATATATATATTTATGTTATATTCATAAAATTTCGAATTCTACTAATTTCTGAATGGATTATTAATTTATATATATTATTATATTATTTATAATATTTCAGCTATTACCGTTCTAAGGCGAGCTATTACCGTTCTAAAACTCACCCTCCTTCGCTTGGCTTCTCAAAAATAAATAAATAAATAATTGGGCTGTTGTCTATGAAACTTTAATGATATTTTTCTGAAAGAAGGTTAATAAATAAATAGAATCAATTTAATTTAATAAAGCTTTGGAAGTGAAAATAACCTTTTAAAATTTTCTTGACAGTTAATTGACAATTTTTAGGGAATATATGCCTTCAAGAAAAGGAAAAAAAAAATATTTTAAATATTCTCGTGATTATTTTAATGAATTACTTAGTGTTTCTTGTAGCTTTATTAATTAATAGATTTTATACATTTGTTTTAAAGTGAATAGTGAATTTCATTTTTTCGTTGCCACAATGGTGTTCTAAATTAAAAAAAAAAAAAATATGTTAATAACGTAATCAATGTAATATAATTAACTTTTTAAATAATTATTTGATTTTTTTCATTAAATTAAATAATTGTTGATGTTAAGCATTTGTCATTTTATATTTCCTACAAAGAATTAAAATAAAAATCCAGTCTAGCTTAGAAAACTGTTTAGTTAAAAGATTCACACATGAGGAAATGAATCTTGCAAACACTTTGGTGAGTAAAGAGGCAACATTGCATAAAATAAAATAAATTATACTAATTACATAATTTTGATAAATTATAATAAGTAAAGAAAGAAATAATAATAATAATTTATTTATTTACTTATGCAATTATTTAATAATTATATATTATAATCAGTAACATATTTTTTTTTTTCTTTGAAAGCAATAATAAACTTAAAATAATAAAAGGCCTGACTATAGCTCAGTGACAACTCGCGCCGCTGATGAGCATTAGGGTAGAGGTTCAATTAGCTGGCGGCTTTGTTGTAGACACTGTTTCAAAAATAAGGAGTCTCGAGGGCGTTTGTGATGTTCAGCATCTTGCATTGCATTCCATGCATCCATGCGGACTGCATTGTGGGATTTTTCTGGGTTTTCTTCTATACGATTCGCCAATGTGGGGTAGTTCTCCCTAAAAGTCCTCTCGGAAGGCACTACAATCCTTCTTCAGCGTCACGGAGCCATGCCAGGCTTCTACTTCTCCATCACAACAAAAGCTGCCACCCTTTTCCTTCCTTCCATGACATCACATTGGTTCTTGGACTTGGTGTAGATGTTGCTGTCTACCAAGTGGGATAAGAAACAACAACAAAAAATAAAAGCTTTACACAATATGTGTAGTATCTCTTTTATCAAAAATTTCTTTTCCAAAAAAGCGTTGATGCAGGACTTCAATTACATTTATTTGATGTTCCTCATAGCCTTGAAGCTTAATTTATTCACGGAAAAATTAAACGAAAAAACGTTAATCAAATGTAAGGCAGATCTTTTAAAAAAAAGATGGAAAAGAAAAAAAAAATAATTAAGACATTTTAATGAGCATAAACAAAAACGTAAGTGCTTATAAAAACTCATTTAATTCTAATTTGATTATCTGAACATTTTTTTTTTTTCCCAAATGTTTTGGGACTTAATTGTGTAGGAGATGTAATTTAAGACTTTCTTAGTTTACGTTTTGTCCCACAGAGAATGTTTTTGGATCAATGCTAATAAAAGGAGAAAAAAAAAACCATTATTTAAATGCATCGTTAATTAATAAGTAAAATACTCAAGCTAGGAAAAAATGAATTTTACATTATATTTGACTTTTTATGGAACTGAATAACTGATGTAATATAATAATAAGGATTTACATCATAATGATCAAAGACACAGTGTCTGTTTTATATAACAATAAAAGAAAATATTGTATTTGGAAAAATGTTGTTATATTGCTTTTTACTGTTGGGTGAAAAGGTCGGAGTTACCTGGCAATTAACATACTAAGATTTCAAAACTGGAAAAAGCCCACTTTGAAATCCTAAAAGTCTTGCAGTTATGTTAAATAACGGTTTGTAACTCGACGGTCATTTTTTTTGTACACTTTAGGCTACTACTACTATTATACGACACCACATCACTGTGCCTAGAGCTGAGTTGCCCCTATACACTTTGGGAATCATGGGGTGAGAAGTCTGACTGGGCTCTGTGACGCTATACAATCGTATGAGATCGGGACCTACGGCTTAAAGTGGATTCCGAACCCCTACAAACATCAATGGCGCAGCTAGGATTCGAACCCTATACCTGTGGCACCGAGCGCCAGAGCGCTAGACACTCGGCCAATCAAACCCCGTACACTTTAGGCTAATTAGACACATGCCTACTGTTTAGGCTAATTAGATCGAGCCCTACAATTTAACGGGGATTACGAACCAATAACAAACATCGATGCCTCCCTAGGATTCGAACCTGAATCCTATGGTATCAAATGCCAGAGTGCTAGCTACTTGGCCATCAGGCCTCAGGGTTATGTCAGAGATGGTAACGATAAAACCGTAGACCAGAAAATTATTCTATTGGGTTTCACGGAGAGGGATGTGAACCACAACATGCCCTCTTTAGAGGTGTCCCTTTTAAATTTTTGTGGCATAATATGGATGCAGTGTAGCAGACCTCTTCTGTGGTTCATCCTGAATAACGCTGCATCTGCTACATATGTTGTGAAGGATTCCAAGTCAAGATATTTGAAAACAAAAACTGTTGAGTTAAAGCATTGGTTTGATTTTTTGTTACTTTTAGAACATTCAATAAATACAAATAAAATAGTACAGCAGAGTTCTGAAAATATATAAAACCTGAAGCTGTAATTGTGTTAAATAAACAATGTATAGCATGAATATTACTTATGTAAAAAATTCACATTAATTTTAGTCTAGCAGTCGAGTTTAAACCCCGTTTTCTGTTCATGGTAAACATGTTATGATGTTACACAAGCTTGCATAAAACCAGGAATTGATGTCCTAGAGAAATTGATCTCACCAATTCAAAACATGATGATTATAATAATGCATTATTAGCATTACAAACCTGTTTGTATAAACACAGTAGGATGAGAATTTGTGCGTAAACACAGTTTCAACAGTTTGTAAACAACACGAGAAACATCCATCAGAGAATTTCTGTTATGTTATACTGGAATAATGCAACTACATATTCATATAATTAAAAGATTTTTTGTTTTTTTCAGTAGCAAATATTTTTGCTTAATTTCCATTTGTTGGTATTCATTAATGTTAACCAATTATATAAAAAATGAATATACTTAAAAGACTTTATTCGTATATCCTTCTCTAATGCACACTTATTATTGTCGATTATAACAGTATGAATTAGATACATCGATGTGCTTGACAGAGCAAGCTACAGCTATTTACTTCAGCTATTTATTAGACTATTTATTACAGCTATTTATTTGACTTAGTGAGAATGTGTGCGTGTAAACGTCTCAATTTAATACCCAGGCTGTCTGGTAAGAATTTTCCAGAGTTTCTTCAATTCCTCTTTCTTCTTCATTGGCGCGGCCTGATGGCCAGTGGTCTGGCCTTTGGTACCACAGGTTTCAGGTTCGAATCCGGCTGGTGGCATGGATGTTTGTTAGTGGTTCGGAATCCACGTTAAATTGTAGGTCCTGGCCTAATTAGCCCAAAGTGGGCAATAAATGACCGTAGAGCGGCAAATCAAACCAATTCTTCAATGGCGCAACAGCCCCATGGTGACCAAGGCCGTTTGCCTACTGGCATATTCCGAAACATGAGATGTTTTCTTTTTTACGGGGGTAGAGTTGTCAGCCCTACGCCTTACAGTCATATTAAGACTACGGTTTAAAGTGGATTCAGAATCATTACATACAGCCATGGCACCGTCAGGGCTCGAACCCTGTGGTATTGAGGGCCAAATAACAATTCTCATACCGCAATCAAGCCTCAGAGTTTTTCAATCCAACATGAAAATACGGCGTAATTTTTCCTGAAGATACAATAATTCCTTTTGGTTGTACTGTAACATACCCTAGTGAGGTGTCCTGGATAAGGATGATGATCTTCATCATCATCATCAGCAGCAGCAGCCCCATGGTGGGCCAAGGCCGACTGCCTACTAGCAGATTTCGAGACAGGAGATGTTTTTCATTTTACGGGATAGGGTTGTCAGCCCTACTTTCTACAGTTATATTAGACCGGGCCCTATGGTTTTAAGTGAATGACGAACCACTACAAACAGCCATGACACCGTCAGGACTCGAACCTGAAACCTGTGGCACAGAGCGCCAGAGTACTAGTCCCTCGGCCCTTATTTAACAATATACTGTAAAAAAAACCAATGTTTTCATTAGTTTCATTTTATGCCAAAATTTAAATAAAAATTCAATTGAATGTACTCAGCCAGTTAAATTCTTTCGTGACCTCCAGAAATCTTCTTATCTATATGATATATTTCTCGATATCATATATTTAAATATGTATTGTTATACAAAATTTATTTAAAAATGATTTTTTTAGCACATATAATTGTCAATAAGTTCATTATTTTTATTGCTTTTGTATGTGAACTGTCAGTAACATGATCAATTTCGCAAATCAATGTGTGTATACTAGTCGCCAATGAAAATGAGTCAAGTACACCCTACAGGCTTCCTATCATCGTAAGAAACAGCATTGACCCATCAAAATGATGTTATCAAAATAAAACGACCAGGAGAATTAGAAAATTAATTGCACATAATAAAAAAAAAAAAAAAAAAAAAAAGAGAACTCAGTTTCAAGCAGTTTTATTTTATCTCGCGAAGTTTTAACATTTCTATATCAAAAGGATGAAACAGTTACATAATATGATGTTTCTATCGCTATAAATACAAAATAGAATAAAAATAATATATTGAGCAAATGGTTCTCGGAACATTTTATAAGGAAACCAATCTTTTATCAAGTTATAGATTCCCGCTTCACGATGTTATTGGATTTCAATGGACCTGTCTATAGATCAAATGAATCGGTTATTTGAGTTATTCGGTAAGTCACGTTTTCTGGAAAAAGAGTTTTCATTTGAAATCAATTCTTTCAGTAAAGATGCCGCTCGAAACTTAAATCTCTTAAAGCAGGTAGCAATAACGGGTGTCACTTCACTCAGAAAGCTTAGTTTGTTTAAGAAATCTTGTGCGATAGCGATTTATGGGATTTCTTCACTTCAATATCGCTGCAGGATAAATATTGGCATTGTATATCCCAGTAAATTATATATCCCAGTAGTAAATTTTTTATTCAGGTTTTTATGGGATTTGTTTGTTTCGATACTGATTATGAAAAACGATAGTTTCATCAAAGAAAGAATTTATCTTTTTTTTAAAACTAATAATGCTCCAAAAACGTTTTTTGATAAATTATAACTTTTTAAAGTTTAAAATAGGCAATAGACTAAAGAATTTTTGATTTTTGACTTTCAAAAAGTTTAACGTATATTTATGTACTTTGAATATAATCGATATACACATCATAAACGTATAACAGGTGTCACTTTACCCCAGAAAGCTTAGTTTGCTTAAGAAATCTTGTGCGATAGCGATTTATGGGATTTCTTCACTTCAATATCGCTGCAGGATAAATATTGGCATTGTATATCCCCGTAAATGATCACTCGTTGTATATCCATGTAGTAAATTTTTTATTCAGGTTTTTAATTTGTTTCGGTATTAGTTTTTCTCAAAGAATTTTTTTCAAACTTTGATTATTTTATTACTTATGCAATAACTTGCAAGTTTAAGAAGACTTTGAATATGCTTTGAGTTTCCGAATTGGTAATGATGATTTATCCCCTTTTTTAATAATGTTGCTCCAAAATTTCTTTCTTTGATAATTTTCTTTTAAAGCGTAATGTTTTCAATTTTCGATTTGTATTTATTGCATTCATGTATATTTATGTATACATCAGAAATGTATATCGATATACACATCGTAAATATATATAAAATAATACCATGACTTACGGAATGCTTTACTTAGAAATTTTTCGAATTATAAAAAAATATAAAGCTTTATTAAAGTCGCAGTCTTATCGAAGTCCATGATCTATTTGAATCTTAGAATATTGAACTTCTTAGGGAGCCAGACAAGTGAGCAGAATTTTAAGTTCTCATGTCTACGCTAGGTCTGGCCATTAGATAAAAGACCCATTAAAGAGAAGTTTAAAGGATTTAAGGTCGATAAGTATAATGTGGTGTCTAGGTGGAAATATTCTGCATTAGAGTAAAAATAGAAATGAATTGATAATGAATCGGTTCATAATCCTAATAATCAATCGGTTCAGAATCCTAATAATGAACCGGTTCAGAATCCTAATAATGAATAGGTTCAAAATCCTAATAAGGAATCAGTTTAGAATCCTCATAATGAATTGTTTAGAATGAATGAATCGAATAAACGAACATTAAGAAACCAATAGATGAAATTTCAGTCAAGGAAATTTTCTTAAGTAATTCTATATGATTGATGGTAGAAATTACAATTTTTTATAAACATAAAACCAAAACAGTATTGAAATTATTATTTATTTATTATTATTTTTTTTAAAATTTCTATTTAGTTATCCTGTATTATAAGTATGTCTTTATAAAAATATTCATATATTATTTAGCAGTGTAAATTATAGGATGCAGTGTAAATTAGTTCAAATAATTAGCAGTGTAAATTAGTTCAAATAATAGGAATCCAAAATTATTATTCATCCATCCATAGGCAAAATCTATTACATCTGTAAATTATTACACATTAGTTATTTATTTAAAATATTCAATGTGAAATCAATGCGAAACTGTATTTCTTAGCTCATGAACTATACTGCGAAATTATAAAAATTTCAATGTAAAACTTCTGTATAAAAATACATTTCTAAATGCCTCTTTTTATAAAGATTTCGAAGAAAATTATCTGAATAGCAGTAAAAACATTTTCATACTGAGAAAAAAACCACATAGTTTGAAAAAGATATTTGCCAGACTAATCAAAAAGATATCGCGAGAAAAAAAAAGTCGTGTTTCTAATTTTTTTTATAAAGAACAAAAATATAAATAAAAACGAGCAATTGTACTATTTTTGAAAAATTCGTTGAAGAAAAATTAACATCTTTAATGTTTCTTTTTGAAATAGAATTATCAAGAATGCATATATTATCTAGTTTCAAGGAAAATTTAAATCTCTAAAATAACAACAACAACAAAATTGGACTTAGTTTCATCGTCAAACAATAATAATGGAAAGCAATTACATTAAGTGTTATGATTGAAACGATGAATTGCCTTATAATGAATGCAATAACTGTATTATTTTTGCAATAACTGCATTATTTTGCAATAACTACATTATTTTGAAATAACTGCATTATTTTGAGGTTAACTTGCAGCATTACATAATATGTAATACTTTATTCATTAGTTATTTATTAACGAATGCAAGAAGTTGTCTCATTCATTGCGATTCATATGCCAATTCGAGTTGTACTAAATTAATCAGTATATTAATATTTAAAATTTTCTTGAAATTAACTAACTAGTAAAAATAAAGACTTGTAGTTCTCATCATCTCACCGTTAACTTGAAGGCTTATTAGTTACAATAAATAAAATTAAAAAAAAAAATATGGTTATCTAACAGAATTTAAGTTTCTCATAGTAAAGGTTAGTTTTAATTAAATTATGCATATGCAAAAGGATATTAGTTGAGTTGCATTTATGTAAGAGTTTTCGAAAATTAAATTTATTAATAAAAGTAAGTCTTTCAGGAAAAGTGAAATTGATAAAAATTTGCCAATGATACGTTTTAATAGTATTACTGAAAATTAATATTGGCGTAATTTTAATTGAATGAGTCAAAATATTCGGAATTTTACTTCATATAATATCATACATTTTAAAACACTTATTAAGTACTATATAAATTTAATCTGAGATATATTTAATTTGCTATTATTACAAACATTTATTTCCATTTAGATAGAAAGTTCAGGGAAAATTAGTAAAGATTTTGCAGCTTCTAAAATGTTTTAACTAAAGTTAATTATGTAGTAAAAATATTAAACTTCCTTTTGGAATTGTGATATTTTGATACTTTACAGTAATGCTTTTGTAAAATGCTTTTCAGTTAAAAAATAACAAAAATATTTTAAGGTACATATATGAGGAAATGTATATTTACAATTTAGACGTTATGTATATGCATAAAGTTGTTGTTGTGTATATGCACATATTGCATGCATAAAGAATTTGTAACAGGTGTTCTAGAAAGGAAAGTTATGTGTGAGATAAAAAGTTAAAATGTTTCACGTTCCAAAATTTAAATGTCTGCCTTCTATCATTAAATAAAAGTAGGATATAAAACTTTTAGACATCCTTTCTTAAAATTTCCATCTTTGCTATAAAAGTCCTTTTTGAGTTAAAATTGCGAGAGGAAAAGGTTACTAAAGCAGTTCTTTGGATTTCTTAAATGCTAAGGGAACGAGCAAAAACATGTAATTATAATGTGCATTGTCAGCTTGTTAACTTTATAATACTACTGACAGATTTGGCTTGATGTTGAACCGGTTACTAAAAATAAAAAGCATTTTTAGTTTTGTAAATTTTATTAAGAAAAATATCCGTGGAGAATTAAAATTTTATTATTTTAAATAACTCACCTTAAATAACATAAATTGGTTAAATGAAGCAATAATTTTTAAAAAAGAATTCTCAATATTTTAAATGCTAAGAGACGAGCAAAAAACATGTAATTATAATTTACATTGTCAGCTTAATAACTTTATAAACTGCTGACAGATTTGGCTCGGTGTTGAACGGTTACAAGAATAAAATATTTTTAATTTTGGTAATTTTTATTAAGGAAAATATCCGTACAGAATTAAAATTTTGATATTTTAAATAACTCGCCTTAAATAACATACGTTGGTTCAATAAACAATAATTCTTACACAAAAATTCTTAATAAATATATATTTTTACTCTTAATCTATTTTCCTTTATTTTTTTGTTTAGAAAATATATTGAAAACTAATACTCTAAAGGCTATATATTTTTCTTTTAAAAATAATTTTATTAAAGATGCAAGTTAATTTTTTAAGTTTGACTTCATCTTCTCCTTCTTCATTGGTGCAATAGCCTCATGGCGGGCCAATGCGGTCTGCCTACTGGCAGATGGTTGACTTCATCTGGTGATGTGAAAATCTAAACAGAAAAAAAAAAAAAAAAAAATTAAAATAATTAATAAAAATATTTTGTAACTGTTAGCTACGAATTCTTTTTAGGAAAACTATAAATTCAAAGAAAAAAATCTAAATTTTTATGTGTTATAGTATTAAATTATGCTGGAACATACACTTATACATTTTTTATATAGAGAGATAACATATGTTACGAAATATGTAAGGTGTTTCAAAAATATTATCGTGTTAAAATAGTAAAAAGTATTTTAACATCACTTTGTAGGTGAATAAATATTTTGCCCATTGTAAAGGCTATATTTTTGCACTTATTTATTTAATTTCATACAGCAATTGATCTTACATAAAATAATTTTAATTCTTTCTGTACGAAAATTAGTCCCTTACGTTTATTTAACTATTTAAGCAGTCATGATTCGTTGTTGGAAAAGGAATCTGATCAAATCGTTAGTGAAAAGTAGCTTTATGTGTGAAAAAGTTTAAAAATTTAAAAAGCGACATGGATTTTCACAACGGATTCATATTTTTCTTGTTTTTTGCAGTTTCTTAGAATATTCATAGAATACTGAATAATGTACAATGTTCTCCCCAAGAGTAAACTAAATGTCACTAAGCTATTAGTAGGAACTCCGAAATCCGAATTATCAACCTACTCACATAAGCAGATTGTCTCTGTCTAATGATAATCGGCGAAATAGGATTATATAATATCACTGATTCATACAGCCCTTTCCCGATTATATAGTCTTGTATTTTATCAGAAAAGATGGTGCAATTAATTTCCCCATTCTGCATAATGATAAAAATAATTAAACATATATTTAGCAGACTTTTTAAGTATCATAAAATATGTATATATATTTATCAATTTGGTACAAATAAATAATACTGCCATGAAGCTATGGTTTTGTGGGGAGCAAACAAGTTTTCAAGATTAGGCGATTGATTGACATTTATTTTATCTTTACATAGCGATTTGATGGAAACCTTAGGGGTTCCGAACTAAAAACCTGGATTGATTGACATGTGATGTCGAACCGAAAGCCGTGAAACGGTATAATAAATTCATTGTCCAAATTCTTTCCGTTGAGTTGAAGTATGAGAGCAGGAGCTGTGAGTCTACCAGATATTGCCCTGGGGATATTTGTTCCAAATTGAGGTGGTAAAATGGGTGCACTGTAGTAAGTCTCTCATGATGAAGTGTAGGTAAAGCTAAATCTGTTACAAATCTACCATCCTGGTGGCAAGTGACTTCATGTAGAAGTGTACGAAGTTCAAAAACAACAATACAATGTTATCCTCATTTAAATATTTGTTTTGTGTCTCGCATTCTGTTAGATTTCACGTCAGTCTTCATATATAGAATTTTTTTCGGTTTTAATTTTTATAGTATGGTTATTCTATTTGGTTCTTTAATAATGTTGAATCTTGTTGTTGGTTGATGTTAGTTTTTTATTATTGCTCTTGGTTTTACTTTTAAAAAGCATAGTTATTTTAGTTGGTTCTTTAATAATGTAGAATCTTGTTGTTTGATGTTAGTTCTTATTTTAGTATTTTTCTTGGTTTTACTTGTATAATATAGTTATTCTGTTTTGTTCTTAATAATGTTGAATCTTGCTGTTGGTTGATCTTAGTTCCGTTTTTAGTATTTTCTTGGTTTTACTTTTTACAGTATAGTTATTCTATTTGGTTCTTTAATAATGTTAATCTTTAGTACTTTTCTATTCGTGGGGGCTTCCTATTAATTGGGTCCTTTTATTTGTTTTTTTTGCATAATGTATATTAAAATATTTTATTATAAATTTTGGAAATACAAATTTATTAAAATAAAAAAAAAAAATCCTCTAATTTACTCTAAATTTTATATTAACTGCAGGAATTACAGAAGTATTACAACCTATTATCACTTTAAGATGTTTAAATATTAAAGTAAATGTATAAAAATGAATTGAATTAGAGTAGATCATATTATGTGATAATTTAGTAAAAATATTAAAAGATGAAAAGGACAGAATTTCCTACAGTAAATTTTGAAATGGTTAATAATCATGAAAACAACTTTTCATAGTATTTAAATTAATTTTTAATTTTTTGAACTTTTATTAATTTTTAAATATACAACATCATATTACATTATATGCCATGTATATATCAGGTCATATTTCTATAATAAAATGTTCCGGAAATTATATTTTTAGCTATAGTGATATTTTTAACTATGTCAATGTAAAATGTGATGTATTGCAAACAGAATGTTTTGTTTTCAGTTTCGCTCTCTTCTAAAAAAAAGTGCTTTTTGTGCAGAAAAAAAAATTTTTCAATTAATACGTCCAATTATTAATAATTTTTCTGAGAAATTTCATTTAATTATCTACATATTTATTCCATTTATACTTCCAAATAAAAACATTTAAGTACTTTTAATTAAGAGGGTTTGACTGCACGTAATTTTAATTAAAACACTATAATTTAAATTTTGCCCATTTTGGCATATCAAAGGCATAGATATGCTATTTATCCCTAATAGTTTTATTACTAACCTTAATTCGTATAATTTTTAATTAAATTTATTCATCAATATTTTCTCTGACAATATTTATGTATATTTAAATCAATTATGAATGCTTTCAATTAGACATACATGCATGCAGTTAGGATCAATTACTGGATACTGCTCATTAACTTAATTAACCTTCGTTTTTTTAGTCCGTGGTATTATTAATCATTTTACGAATTTCTTTCGAAAATGTGCTCATTATTACCATTAGTTTGTATTTGTGCACGCCTATCACGTTCAAAGGAACTTCGTAAAATGCCTCTTCTAAAACAGTTCCACTAACTGAATTACTGTAGCGATTACAGATAAGGAGGAATTTTTCAAATGAAATTATATGAACCATGAAGCAAGGTTGATTTATTCTGCTGTACCTTTAGAGAAAAAAATGTTTGAGTACTAATTTTCACTCAACATTAAGAATGAGTAGTTCTTGTTCACGAATGAAGTTTAATCGAAATCAAATACAATGATTTAAAAAAACACTATTTGGTGAATTATTTGACTACTTCAATGTTATTATTTTTGTGGTTATTATTTAAATGTTGTTATTGAATGTTATTTTTCTGATTATTATATGTTATTATGTTTCTGGTTATTATTTAAATGTAATTATTTTCCAGTTATTATTTAAATGTTATTGTTTTTCTGGTTATTATTTAAATGTTATTTTTTTAAATGTTATATGAATATTTTCTGGTTATTTTTAAATTTATATGTTATTACTTTTCTGGTTATTATTTAAATGTTATTGAATGTTATTATTTTTATTATTTAAATGTTATTATTTAATATTATTATTGTATGTTATTATTTGAATGTTATAATTGAATATTGTTATTTGAATGTTATTACTAATGATGCATATAAAAATGATGTAATAGAAAATTGCAATATTTTTTTATTGCAAGCAACTTTTTTGCTAATAAATTTCATTTATATCATCATTTATTTCATTTTTTATAAAAAGAAATAGAGTACATTTTAGATATACTTATTCAAAACTTTAAATTAAATTTGCTAAAAACTAATTATTTTCTGTGGGAGCCTTCTGTTGAATAATGTAAGCTTAAGAACCTAATATTTTATAAAAGTTAATTTATATTTTTGTCTGTTATTGTCAATACAATTATAGAAGATTTGGTTATTAAGATTAACTATTTTGTTTGATAGAAAAAAAAAACCTATATTTTTAAAATTGGTAAATGAAATTCACATGCCATATTGATAAAAATTCTTTTGACAAACTTAGTACCTTTTAAAATCTTCATTTCTGGATTGTGTTAGAAAATTCCACAAAGTTATAAATTAACTCCACTTCACAGAGAGTTATGTTTGATCATATAATCGAAGCACGTGAGATCTTTAATTCCTTGTAATCCATTATTTAATGATAACAGACATTGGTCCATTATTGCTATATTGTACAGATTATCAATAGATCCATAGATAGATTTTTTATGCATAAATTTATGTTTGCCATCATTTCAGAAATGATTTTAAGAAAAAATTATTAATATTTAAGTATGAAAAAAATTCACGTATTCAAAACCATATTTGTTTTATCAATGTTTCCTAACGAATTTATATAATCTTTTTTTTATAATTATAAATAAATCTTTTTTTTTTTATTTAATTAATCAATATATTCATCCTGATTGTGGCATGCATGTTTGTTAGTGGTTCGAATCCAAGTTAAAATGTAGGTCTAATTAGTATAAGGTGTACAAAACGACCAAAGAGCAAAAAACCAATCTAATATTTAAAAGTTTTGGTTAATACCTCTTTATATGTTTTTTAAATTAAAAAAAAATAAATTTCAAGTTTTACTTAACCTATTTACTTACAATTTTATTATATTTAATAAGATCACATTTTCGTTAAAAAATCCTGTTTATCTTTGTTCTCTAAAATGCTTCGTATAAATTCGCTTAAATCACGTTTCTGACTTTCTTTTTACACCCGAACGTAAGCTGCTTATATGGAATCATGAAGTAGAATTTGGAAATAAGATTGATTTAATCATATTATTTTCCGCTTATCCATTAAAATGACGATGAGAACTAGGAAGTTTTCAGTGTTGCATAATATTGCAAAAATGAGATTTCTAATAAAAAAAAATTTGACAGGATTTTTATTACAAGATTAAAATTTATCAACATAATATATCAGATCAATGTTTCTACATATTAAACATTAGGTGTAATAGATATGACGTTTAAAAATGAGGCATTTAAAACAAACAAGTGGAGTTTTCATGAAAAAGAATTTAAAGTAAAAAGTTTATAAAAGCAATTTTACTAAATCCTTAAGCATACACACAACTTCTTGAAATACACAACAAATAGAAATAAAAGGAAAAAAAAAAAGAAGTTAGATATTAGACGCACAAAAGACTAGTCTAGTTTATATTCCATTTTCAAAGGAATGCACTGAATTAAAATAAAGACGAAAATGCGAGCATAGAATAACATTCTTGTTTATTCGATTCCTTTAAAGTTTTATGAGAAGTAAACAAATTGCTGCATTTAAGCTCTGAATTCGAAAGCGTTGCTTTGTAAATTGCACTTCATTTTAGTCTAGTTAGTTGCTGTAGGTAGTTCTTCGTAAAAATTCACAATTTAAATGGTGCCGTAATTATTCAAAGATGTGTGGGTTGAGCAGTATTCATGAACTAGTTTCTGAATATTGAGTTGATAGTATTCTTTCGGGAAATGATGGTTATTAATTCCAATGTGTAGGATAATATAAACGAATTTAAAACTAAAAGAAAGAAGAAATCCATACAACTTGTTTGTTCGTTATGAAAGCCCAATTTATCAACAAGAGAAAGATAGAATTCATTATAACGCTAGTTTGATGCTTGCAGTGTTAATAACATTAACATTAACATTAATTAACAAAGCAGTGTTATATAACATTAAAATTTATGTAACATACAGCAGTTATCATATAACATTACAATTTATACTCATGTTTGTGAAAATTGCAACACCATGAAGGAATCGTCATAATTAAATGAAATTTAACACACACTTGAGTGGTAGTGGTACAAATAAATGATTAAATGTTCAAAGCAAACAAACAATAACAAGAGATCGGAATCAGTATTTTGGTAGCCACCACGCGCCGCAATAAGTGCTGCTACACGACGTGGCATGGAGTCAAACAAATTTTGAATGTCTGCCTGAGGAAGAGCATTCCATATTGTTTGTATGCGCACCCAAAGTTCGTCTGCAGATGCAACAGGACGAGGATCACGAGCGAGACGCCGACCAACGAAATCCCACATATGTTCAATCGGCGACATATCCGGAGAATACGCAGGCTAAGGAAGAAGCTGTACCTGCCGCGTTGCAAAGAAGGATTGAGCAGTCCTAGCGATATGAGGGCGGGCATTGTCCTGTTGAAATACAGCGCCGGGCAAGCTTTGAAGGAAGGGAACAGCTTGGGGCTGTAGAACTTCACTGATGTACCGGTTGCTGTTCAGATTTCCCACAATTCTTAGCAATTGAGATCTTCCATGATATGCTATGGCACCCCAGACCATAACTCCGTGTGTTCGTCCACTGTGGCGTTCGATAATGCACTCCGGAAGGTGGCGTTCACCGGCATAGCGTCTGACACGAATGCGGCCATCATGGTACCACAAATTACAGCGGGATTCGTCAGAAAACACGACATACTGCCAATCAGCACGCCAGTCTCTGTGCTGAGCGGCCCATTGTAGCCGCAGGCGGCGATGGTTTAGCGTGAGAGGGATCCTGTATAAAGGAGTCCTTGCGCGCAGTCCACGCTGCAGCAGACGTCTACGAATTGATGAAGCACACAATGAAACACCTGTAGCTATTGACCACTGTGCTGCCAATTGTCTAGAGGAAGTTGTACGGTCCGTCAGCGCCATGCGGACCAGGTGTCTATCATCGTGAGGTGACGTCACATTTCGGGGTCCACTCCCGGATTTCCGAGTTGTCCGACACTCGTCCGTCCACTGCTTCCAAAGACTCATCAATGTGCTGCTATTACGCTGCACACGAGCGGCTACTGCACGATAAGACAATCCAGCTTCACGAAGGCCGATGATTCTCCCCCGTTCAAACTCTGTAAGTTGTTCAAATCTCGCTCTCTTTCGTCGAAGAGGCATAAGTAACGATTGAGCTAACGTTTACCACTAGCAGATAACCACCGATTACCATACACGCCTTGCTACAGCCGTCTATTTATTCGGATCCATCACCCGTTCAGAGGGCGCTGCTCAGCATACGCATGCGCTACGGATTTGAAATTCTAATCATTTGCATATCATGCGCTAATTTGCATTTCCTGAAAATTTCAGCTCACTTGCGTAAGTCTTCATGGTGTTGCAATTTTCACAAACATAAGTTTATATAACGTAATGTAGTTTGCATATAGCATTACAATTTAAATTACATAAAACAGTTTGCATATAACATTAAAATTTATATAACGTAATGTAGTTTGCATATAGCATTATAATTTAAATTACAGAAAACAGTTTGTATATAACATCAAAATATGATGTATGCGCGAGAGTGGCTTAAATTAAATGGCTTTGCTTAGCTTTGTAATTAAATGGCTTTGCTTAATTAAATGGCTTTGTTAATTAAAGGATTTGCTTAGCTGCATTAATCCCTATGTTCCTGTATCTATTAATTCCAATGTTTAAGATAATATAAACATATTTAAAAGTAAAACAAAAAAGAGATTCCATTTTTTCATTTTTTCCTTTTTTTCTGGTATACATAACATTAAAATTTATATAACAGTTTGCTTGTAACTTAAAAAAATTATATACAATAAAGCAGTTTGCATATAACAATATCATACATGCGCGAGCATGAATAAATAAAAAAGGTTTTGTGTAGCTGTATTAATTTCAATGTTCCTGTATCTATTAGTTACAATGTTCTTGCATCTATTAATTCTAATATTTAGGATAATATATACATATCTAAAAGTAAAAGAAAGAATAAATCCAGACAACTTGTTTGTTTATTATGAAAGCTCAATTTATCAAAAGAGATATATAGAATTCATTATAATGCTAGTTTGATGCTTGCCTTACAATAAACAAAGCATTGTTATATAACATTAAAATTTATATAACATACAGCAGTTTGCATATAACATTAAAATACAATACATGCGTGAGCATGAATAATTAAAAGGTTTTGAGCAGCTGTAATGGGGCATCAAATAAAAAAGAACTATTTAAGCATTATTAGCTTTGAAATGGATTCGTTGTTGCAAGCATTTAAAGAAATACAGTTTACTATTCATTCACCCAGAAATATAGTTTACTGTGCTATTTAATATCCATTCTTTTAAAAGAATTGACATTTTAACTTAACAAATTAATGCATTTTTTATTGTTAATAAAAAATGTATGATGGAAATAAACTGTTTTGACATACTTATCATGATACATAACTAACTGAATGTAAAATTAAATTTTTTTGCTTGTTATATATTTTTATGACAGCATTTGTTTAAATTGCTTTACATTTCATTTTTAAATGAAGAGTTTATATATACAGAGAATGAGACAACGAAAAACGAGAAATTTGCAAAAGCTACTTGAAATATGATAATAAAAGGTTTAATGTTTTTTATGAAATTATTTGAAGAATTTTAAGAAGCTTTAAGACGTCTAGATGAATAAATAACTATACAATTTTCAACAATGAGCATAGAATTTAAATAATAATGGAAGGAAGAAAAACATCCAAGAAATTACATGTATAAAGGGATGTCATATTTTTCTAAACAGATAAATAAAAAAGTGGCGTATATTTTTAAACATTAAAAAAACATTTTAGACATACATAACCTTTTTTTTTAGAAAATTATTTACTGACAAATAAATTTGATAAAAAAATTTAAAAAGTAAACTAGCAATAATTATAAATTTTAAAATTTGCATAAGGAAAATACCTCATCCATTATCAGCCATTTTTTTAATCTTTATTTTTTTTTTTAATGAGATGCAAATCATAAATTATGTATTAGCCATAAAAAGTGCTACGAGAAAGAATAAAAACTACATTAGGAAATTTCTAGAAAATATACCAGTTTTATTTTGAAAATTATCAGATTTAGAAGATTATAGAACGGGGAAGTCTTGTGAAGTTGTTTATGTAAAGAAAAAAATTTAGTTAACTATCAACAGTAATTTGTTTTTCAAATTTGTTCAAGTCATAAAGATGTGAAAGATAACTTTATATTTATAATTTACAAAATGCGTTTAAATAACAGTTATTTCAAATGCAATAGAAGATAAGAGTGATTTTTTCCTATTACTGCTTTAGATAATTCCTAGCGATATAATATCAGTATTGAATAATTTTCTATTTCAAATCCTTTTTTACAAAGTTTAATTTTTCCTTTCTTATATTTTTTCATTCTTACATTTTTTCCTTTTTTTCTGGTATTTTCGATGCTCCAAAGATAAATGGCATGGTATTCCGGCAGTGATGGATACTTATTGTGCATTCATATGTCTTTGTTTTATTTACAAAGCGAAAAAAATAATTAATAGAATAGTTTAAAAACAACTGAAGACTAGAATTATAAATTATATTACATTAATTTATTTTTTGAAGCCCTGTACCCTCTCATAACGACATTAGATTATGTTTGATGCGAAAAATATATTTAAATGATATTTTATATATTTAGTTTTACTTATATTCATGCTTTTACTATTTTATATTTTATATATATTAATCAAAACAAAGAAACATATATCAATATGTTTCTTTAGAGGGACATTTTAGAAGCACAATAAGCTTGTATATAAAAGCTGGGAAAATAGTATTTGATATACTTAAATATTCATACCCTTTCTTGTTCGTCCCATTAAACCAGTTACCAAAAACACAAAAAAAAAGTGGAAAATTTATTAATTCAAAATTCAAAGTTTCCATAAGGTGCAATGACAAAATTGAAGATCGTTAGACATACACAAACATCAACGAAACGGCAAAAACTACAGAACAAACAAAAACAGGACATTATTTATTTTATTCAGTCCTCTAATAAGGCAGAAACATAAGCTCAAATCCTGGAAAGAATTTGAGCTTATGTGTCTGAATTTGAGCTTATGCTTCTTGATCTAAACATAAATAAACACAAAAAGAGTGTGAGGAAAAAGTCATGCAGGTAATCAGCAAAGAAATTATAAGAAATTAAGTATAGTACTTTGAAAATGGGGATCTGATGGCCCGATTGACTAGAGCTCGGATGCTTGGTGCCACAGATTTCAAGTTTGAGTCCCAGCGGGGCCGTGGATGTCTATAAAACCTAAATCCTAGGTCCCAGTTTAATATGACCATATAGCGACAAACCAGGGAGTTCGAGATAGGGCTAACAAACCTACCCAGTAAAAAAAAAATTATCATTCTTAAAACATTTACATTTCACTATTCGATTTTAAATATTTGTACTCTCTCTCAGTAAACTTAAATTCAGATCTTTAAGTTTTTCGAAAACGCTAACCATGTAACCGAGTTTTCCGAGACAATCTTCATTAGCGAATGAACTTGACAACATATGTTTCTATTCTACCAAAACACGTGTAAACTTCGTTTCCCAAAATGAAAATACTTCACAGTATTTTGCCACATGAGAGCCATATAACATCAGTATGTAATAATAATGTCTCATACCCAGAATCCATCTCATTACGGAGTATTGAAAAGAGACGACTATTTAGGCTATTGCTTTTAATGAAATTAACTATAACAGCATTCTGTAATGTTTTGTGAAATTTTTCATCAACGTTTTTTTCTCAACAAGAGCTTGTCTATGTAGCATGTGATGGTTAAATATTGTATAGAAGAAATTTTCTTTATTAACCCTCTTAGTCCTTTATGACTATCTGTAAATGATACAGCGTCACGAGTGCAAAGTATGATACGGTGTGCAGGTAAGATAATTTGTTTCAAAATATATAGCAATAAATTCAAATATTTTCCTTCATTTGCTTTCCTTTCAAAATTTTTAATAACATAAAATTTTTTTTTTATATGTTTTCTTCACAAACGTATCTCACATGAACAATTAATCGAGACAGTTTAGTAATGCAAATAATTTCGCCATACTGTAGAAAAAATACAAGAGTGTTTTTTATTTGATTTAATAGAATTGATTCTATATTACGTGATAGGATGGTAATTCGGAGAGAAACGGCATCTCTTCATAATGGGGCCGTTCTTAAATCTTACCATATTATTTTCCATGCGTAATTGATATCCTTTTAATTGTTAATGGAATAATGAGTGATTCTCCAATTGTATGGGGTTTCAAATTTTTCCCAATAAGTATGAAACTACTAAGGATGCTTATTAAGCCTTCTCAGGAATAGTTGTGTATTTTTTAAATTTTTTTTTTTTTTGCATATTGATTATTCATACTTTCAGCTTATTTAAAAAAATTTTACTTTTTATTTGCTAATTTTTTTATGCTCGGTTTTCCAAATGTCTTTAATTTAGCAGGTTTCTTGACGTTTCATTTGCTAATTTATCCCAGATAACGGATGTCTTTCCCTTTAACAACGTAATATATAAAGTCCCATTTAATAGACTCTTCTTGACGTTTTCTCAATTTTATTAGATAACATTTCTCTTGTTTGATATTTTTTGAAGTATAAACAGTGCCATTGTATTCATCATGCAACTGAGCTATCCTATACTTAAAGAAATACATGAAATGCACAACTGAATGGAAATTTTATTTAAAATTAACAAAAGCAGTATATATATATACAGAATTACAGAATTTATTTGAATAAATATAAGAAATAGCAAAACCAAGTAACTAAGGCACAGACGGAAAGAATACATGGTTCTTGCTGTGACCAGAGTATAAAGACTAAATAGCAGTGGGGACACACCTAGATTGAAAAGCTGTAGCAACGATAGCCACTACTAAATGTCAGACCGACTCAAACTGCATATGAATTCCATCCGAGGGCAAGTAGAAGGCATCTCAAAGTGACAATTATCTTTTATTACTTTCTGTTGGCCTGCCGGTTGCCGAAGTATAGGTATTTTATACATATACAGACGATTGTTTTCGTAAAAGATATTGTTCTAATTTTATACATAATATTTTATTTTACTGGTATCTGATATTTGTTGGAAAAAAAAAAGGTTTATATTTTTTATTGTCATATAAATTTCTATGAATTTGACGATCCACAAAAATTTTATCACAAGAAGACCCACGATTTGCACACCACTGCTCTACATAACTGACCATTGCTCAAAACGATGAATTCCCACATCAATGAGGAACCAAGATTCCTTCAGCTTATATATATATATATATATATATATATATATACGTGTGTGTGTATTAATTTGACAGAATATCTTCAATGCAATATTCTATTCAATATTTAAATCATATGTATACCACTAGTAATATTCAGGATATACCAATACTTATGCAAAACAGGATTCATTCATGCGAAATAATAAGTATTGAGTTTTGAACACCAATTCAATACTCAATATTTATAGCTATGGCTTTAGTTAGCTCAATGTTCTGATTATAACCAAGGAATAAATGGTGCCATGAAGCATGCATATATATTGTTATATTATGTGGTTCATATCATGTGGGTATTATATACGCATCAACTGTAATTAGAAATTTAAATAATATTGTGTAATATTTGAAATCATTATAGTTTAAATCAAAAATCATGATCATAATTCTTATAAGCTAGGTGGAAAATAATTATTTTCTAGCCCATGTTCACGTTTTCAATTTTACATAAAATTTTCCATATTGTATAAATTAACTGTTTTATAACTAGTTAGTTCATAAATATATTTTATTCATATTTTATTACTAGTTAGTTAGTAAATTTATTTTATTCATGTTTGATAACTAGCTAGTTTTTTTAATAGTATTTTATTATATTTATCTAGATTGCCGAGTAAAGTATCTCAAATGTAATATGTAGCATATATTTTGGTAAATTTCAAAACTCTAATTGAAATCAATTTATTTAAATTCTACATATTCAGAAACCAGTAAAATTAAAGTTAAACACTCTATTTTGGCACAAGAATTATGCATTTCTTAAAAGTGTGTTTTTAACGAAAAGAAATATCCAATAATTATTTTACACTTTTTTTAATTCATGACATTTTATCTACATCAATAATTTTTAACTTTAATGAAAAATCCACATTCATATATAACTCAAAGAAAAAAAAAACCCATTCCAATTTTAATGCCTTACGTGTAAAAAAAAAATCATAAAATTAGAAACTAAAAAAAAAAATCTTACTTAAAAGCTCTGAGATGTTACAGCTCCAATTAATTAATTATCTCCAGAAAATATGACATAATATTTAAAATTCAGGCCTGTTTTATTTTTAGCTGCCTAACAAATTATTTCTCCGGCGTAGATAATGTCCAATAAAAAGCAAAAATCTCCGCTTCCCTTCCTAAAATATCGTAAATTTCCTACCCTTGCAATGAATAACAAAGCATGTTCTTTCTCACTTCGCCTTACTCCGAAGGGTGCAACTAATTTGATGGGTCAAATAATTTTATGCAAACAGTTTATTCTGTTGTTACGATAAAAGACGCCAGATACTTCTTTCTTTTTTAGAAAACAAAGTAAAAGCGCTGGACGTGTTATTTCCCACAGGACTTAACTGTAGGAAAATGACTATTCGGTTCTGACTTTACGAGCCTTATGCGTTAGTCGAAGATTCGATGTCATGACTTTTGTTAGGATAGAAAACAGTGAAAAGTTTCAACAATGCCTTCAGTTTCATGGTATTGTAAGAAAAAGAATAACGTAATTGTTGATGAAAGGATAATGTAAATTGAAAGAGCAGATGTTATTTTCATGCGGCAGTTACGTCATGCAGCAGATGTTATTTTCTGAGTTATTTTGTTTTGTTAAGGTCGTTAAAAATTAAAATTGTATTCTAAGTAATGATGTGATAAAGAAGGCGTTATGTTTTATTAAGCGAAGTTTTGCGATAATGTTAGAAAGGAAATTAATTGATCCTAAAAATTGTGAAATAATTTCTGTGTAAGTCAAATTTTGAAATAATATTATTATATTTAAATTCAAAAATATTGGTTAAATAAAAATTTTTACAAAAGGTCTGTTGAAAGAATAAGATAGTACATGCGTGATTTATAACACTTTATTCATTCTAAATATACAATTATTATCAAACTCATTTATTAAAATTAATTATGTCTTAAATAAGAATTGTTCTTAACAATAATAATTGTTCTTAATTAAAAGTTTTAAACTGAGACTTTTAAAAAATACACGAAATTACTGAAAAAGTAAATTTAAATAATATTCTTAAAATTACAGAAACAAAAGGTAAATTTTGAATTTAAATTCAAATTTTTTGTTATTTTTCTGAAAACGTTATTTTAAAGAAAATAACAATAGTTTGACTTTATTAACAAAATTTATTAAAATTTGTTAATTTTTTATTTTTCGAAATTTATTTCTTAAATGGAATAGTTTTTACAAAAAAAAACTTTTTGCTGCAAATTTAAACATTTAAGTTTTTTATTTTGCAATACACATTTTACATTTTTATTTTCCGCTAAATCTCATACAAGTTAAGAATTTAGTGTTTATGGTAGAATATACAGCGTAACTTGCTGATGTGATTAATAATAATTAATAGTTTTCGCTGTTATAATTAAATCAAATCACTATATTTTATGAAAATACCAAATTTTTCACAAAAAAATTCCATAGATATTATGATAATAATTTTAATAAGTGAATTGAGAGTTTTTAATCGTTATTTACCATCTTTTCTCAGCTAGTAGATTATGAGAAGATTCTTATAAAATTTGGTAAAAAATTTATCTAAAGGTTATGAAGTGTTCGACCTTTCAATGGTTTCATAAAAATTAATTTAAAATTAACTAACTAATTAAATATATAAATAATTAAACAGTTATTTTTTGCAAATTGACAATTGAATTGTGAGATTTGAATTTAACTCTCTGCTGGAGCTGGATTATTTTGTTATCCGTTTCATTGTGCTTTTTCTAATTTTAATTACACTGGAATTCATTTAATTTGAGAATGTGCATTCAATTTACAAATACACCTAAATGAAACCTTTTAATTTAGCCAGAATTCTTTATTCATGTTTTCTTGTTATGAAAAAGATTTCTTGTTGTCACTAACATATATATATATTTGGGAGAAAATGATTATATTCTATTTTTAGTTTTATGAAAATAATTAAACAATTAAATAAATCCATAATTAACCAATTAATTAAACATGAAAATTAATTAAAATCAATAAATTAATTAAACATAATTAAATCCTTCTCTTTTATCTCATAATTTAAAAGATACTAATAACAACAAGATTTTTTTCTTTTTAGAAATAAATTTTTAGGAATATTGCTCTTTTCACAATTAGTAGAAACTAAATACTGATTTTGAATGCAAAATACGTTGATCACATTGAAAGAAGAAGTATTTATTTTTTACTAATATCAAAAATACCCATCATTAAAATATACATTAAAAATGCTTCCAAATTATCAGGACTACTTTTACATAGTCGTACCACACAAATTCTTTGTGTTTTTTATGTTAATATCTTTTGTTATACATTATCTGTATTCAAAACTCTACGTTGGGAAGACAAAACATGTTTGGAAGTGAAGCTCATTTATTAACAAGTCAGAGTGGCTTTACAGAAAAAAAATGTAGATGTAAAAATCTACTTTTATTTATTTATACTCTGCACAAAGAACATATATATTGCCAGAAATGGGAAAAATATACGAAATGACTCCTATTAATATTTTTCTACACTACGATCAAAAATCAAAATACAAAAACCCATAGGTAAAAATTCATTGTATTGACATCGGCAATGAAAACTTTTCTCCAAATAGCTTTTGCCATTGTCATTTTTTTTTTTTTTCCACTCCAGAAGGCATCTAATCTATAATCCATTTCATGCTATGTTTTGTTCAGATAGAATCAATGGCATCTGTTATTCTTCTTTCACCCACCGACATCCGGATTACTGCAGGAGTACACTTAATCTTTTACATTATCGCACCACACAAATGCTGGAGGTGTTATGTCTTGCGACTGTAGTAGCAGCGGTAACTGCCTTAGCTATTGTTAAGTTGGATTCTGAGAAATTCGTGAGCTAAATAATTCTCAAAGCTACGTAGCAATTTCTTGCTGAAGAAAGATCGATATATACGCGGAAATATATAAGATTTCCAGTATCTCCATAAGCATATCAGTGATCATATAAAAGCTATGTTTTAAATTTAGTTCAGTTACATATCAGAGTACGTTTTATATTCCAGCATATATTACCATGGTTTCATGTTATATAGTCATTATCTTAAAAAACAAATGGATACATTTCCATAAAGTTCTCTAAAATGCTTAAAATACTCTAGTAAAATAGTGTAACATAGAACTGGCATGAAATATTTACAAATATTTACATTATTGCGCAGTATAATCCACAATACGTGATTTTTACACAATAATTGAATAGTTCAGAATACAATAATGGTTATTTTAAATATAAAAATTTTCAAAAAATGTTCTTCTCTTTTATTTACTTGAAATTTGAGCTAACATTTGGATGGTAAAAAGAAAAAATAATTAACCCTAACAGTACACGGAATAAGAATTTATTAATGTTCATGAAGAATATCAGACTGCTTCGTTAGTAATTACACGTTATCTTATTGCATTAAAATTCCATTTTAGTATGATGATTTTTATTTGAGATCTCCCATCTGAAGATGCACTGTCTTGAATAATAAATAAATAAATAGTAAATTATAATTTATGTGTGTAAGGCCAGTAAAATATAAGCCCAAAAGCCAGATTTGTCTCTTTCAAAAAGTTTACTTTCGAATTTTTCTAAGCTGTAACTTTAATTTCAATTCATTAATGTTCACGGAGATTATCAGACTGCTTCGTTAGAAATTATAATAGTTAATTTGAATTTTATACAATATTTGAATTAAAATGAAATACAATTGTGTGCCTTATATGTTGTTTTTCGTCTGCATATACGAAGGAATATTGTTCGTAAAATACAATCAACGGAAGAGAAAATAGTTTCCTTTATCAATTAATTTCGTAAATTATTAAAGAGTTTAGCATAAAGTTCAATGCAATAATATTAAATTTTAATTTTTCATAGACGAAGAATATTTGACTATATTATTTCAATAAAGGATGAAATAAAAACAAAATCTGCCATTCTAAAATGCTATTCCAGCATGTTCAGAACTTTTAATGAAATAATAGTTGAATATGTAAATGATTCAATCATAAAGTTTATGTCTACTCCTTTTCAACTAAACATTTATTAGAGGTGTTTATATTTCTTACTGAAATTTCTCATTTGAAGATAAATTTAAAAAATTAGTCCCAATATCTGGATTTATGTAGTTTTAACAAAAGATTTAAATTATAATCACTAAAACGAATAAAAGGCTCTCAAAAACTTAAAAAAATATTGCAAAATTTCATCATGCAATTCATAAATTTTAGCTGTTGATTTTGTAACAATGTATAATTTAAACGACTAGAAATGAGGGCAATGTTTAATTTAATGAATAAAAATGGAAGAAGTAGGTGTTTTTGATCATATTTATTAATTTGACATTATATTTTTAGCAAATTGTACCAAGATTAATAAATGAAACATGCCATAGCTGTATTGCAGCATATTGAACAATAGTACTCATTTCATTAATTTCTGCCTTTTACTTATGTTTAAAACCAATTAATACTTAAAAAAATTATATCTTATTTATTATATGCTAGTTTGCGAATTACTGGAAAGTGATAAAAGTGAATCGTTTTTAATAACATATTTTTGGAACTAAATAATTTTTATGTATTTCCATAATTTGAGGAAGTGACACAGTATACACATGGAAATATGAGATAATACCTTTTAACAGAATATTACATTTTACGATTACGATTACTTTATTACATTATTATTTTTTAGAAATGAGTGGAGATCTTCTATCGATTACTGATCTTAAATCTAATAAAGTAAATTCCGATTTCAGCAATCTTTTTTAATTTCACCAATTTATTTTTAATTTCTCTGACGAAAGTATCTAATTTTCGTAGCTCTATTTACTTTTCAGTGAATTAAAATACCTCTTACACACTTAAATATGCTGCATATTGAAATTAAAGTAAAATTCGAAAGTTCATTTCGTTTTTGAAAGAGACAAATCTGGCTTTTGGACTTATATTTTTCTGGCCTTACACACATAAATTATAAGTTACTATTTATTTATTTATTATTCCAAACATTGCAACTTCAGATGTGAGATTTCAAATAAAAATCAATATACTAAAATAGAACTCTATCGTATAAGCTCTAATGTTGCCATGACTTATTGATTGCGTGTTTAAGATAACGTGTAACGAAACAGTCTGATATTCTTCTTGAACATTAATGAATTCTTATTGCGTGTACTATTAGGGTAAATTATTTTTTCTTCCTACCATCTAAAGTTTAGCGCAAATTTCAAGTAAATAAAAGAAGAAAAAAGTTTTGAAAATTTGTAAACCACATAACCATCATTGTATTTTGAATTATAGGAAGCGTTGGCTTTAACTACATTCTCCAAACTTTGAGCTTAAAATTTCCTAAGTAATTAATTAATTTCATGTTTACTAAATATCGATTAACAGTTCATTCTTCTCTTTAAAGTTTTTCAATAATATATTTTAAAATAATAAAAACTTTGTGTTCTTGTATTTATTTTGGATGTTCACACCTTATTTTATGTTCAGAAATGCCTGCAAAATAGCTCAATTAAACATTGGCAAATGTATACAGGCACGGCATTTCGGTGCAGTTGGTTAATTAGCCACCTATCCATAGTTGCATTTATGGCTAGATAACACAATTAGCATGCGTGCTAGAGTCATTCATTGTTAATATGTGTTAGTTCTCGAAATAACAAGCATCAATTAACTACCCCAAATGAGATTAAATGGAAACCGATAATGTAGATTTGTCAATAGTACTTTTACCATCATGCATTTATCTCATTTTACGTTAGCTAACCAATTGAATGCTATTTTTCTGTATATATTGTTGTAGAAGATATTTAATTTTTAAAATATGTTTAATAGAAAACATTTATGTGGGTTTTCAGTTTACATTTTAGTTTCTAAACAACATATTATACACATCAATATAAATTTACATATAATACATTGTTTCTTTCCGTGAAGCCTGAGCAAGAGTGGTGTAGTTGGTAATGTATTGGGTTTCCGAACTTCAAGAGTCAAGATAGAGACCCGATAATGGAAGTTAGAGATTTATTATGCCCATGGTAGGGATGGCCATGTTAAATTTGTTTCACAAACGAACGTTGTCGCAAAGCCTTTTAGGACAAACCATTCCCCTTCCCCGTTTTCTGATCGGGCTTACGCGGAGTTTCTGAATTGGGCGAACTTGAATGGAAATTTGAAAATAAGTGACATCAATCAACCCCCCAAATGAGATTAAATGGAAACCGATAATGTAGATTTGTCATTAATATTTTTACCACATGCATTTATCTCAGGTTACATTAGCTAACAAACTGAATGCTATTTTTCTGTATATATTGCTGCAGAAAATATTTAATTCTTAAATAGATATTTAATTCACTTTTAATAGAAAACACTTATGAGGGTTTTCAGTTTGCATTTTAGTTTCTAAACAACATATTATACACATCAATATAAATTTATAAACAATACATTGTTTCTCTCCATGAAGCCTGAGCAAAAGTGGCATAGTCGATAATGCGTTGGGTTTCCGAACTTCAAGAGTCAAGATAGAAACTCGATAATAGAAGCTAGAGATTTATTGTGACCATAGTAGGGGGTGGCAGCGTTAAATTTGTTTCTCGAACGAACATTCTTTTTAGGACAAACCATTCCCCTTCTCCCTTTATCTGAGCAGGATTAGGTGGAGTTTCTGATAAGGGGGAGTCTGATTGGAAATTTTACAATCGAAGCCGAACGGTTACTTTGGGGATGGACAGAATAAATCTGTGGGCTAAAAAGCCAATTCTTTGGTCTATAGGAAGATACAGAGGAATGAATCCTCAGATCTGTTCTTTAGGCTATTCATTCCAAACTGTTTTGGCACAATCTGAGTGCATGGAATAGGTTCCTTCCTGTATACTGGGTAAGGCTGTATCTTCTACTCATTTTCTTTATAATGTCGAATGATTTCAGATCAAAGTGTCTTGCATTCGAAATCAATTCTTTATGCTATGAGTGTCTTCGTTGTTTGCATGTTGGGCTTCCGAACTGAAAGATCTAAATTTGAAACTTGATAGCCAAGCTAATCAAAGGCTCATATGTCTATTCTAGATGGATACGGTCAATCTGAACATTGAAATGTCAATTCACAGGATGACCAAATGCTTTCTTGGGTACGTATTCGTTTTAAATTGCTGGGCAGAAATTCAATTTTTCAAATGACTGCAACCCGTTCCTTTGGATGTGTCTAACTTTGTTTCAGGTAGACCGGACTTCAAAGAAAGAATTATTTCTATTGTTACAAAATACTAAGAATTACTTCTATTGTTACAAGAATGTATCTTACACAGTTTTTGGATCGATTATAAAAACTAAAACTTGAGTATCTGTTCATAATAATTATAATATCAGTGTATGGGAGCATTATGGAAATTATACTAATCATTAATAAAATAATGTTAGCCTTAATATTTTAATAATAATAACTCTAAAATATTAAGATAACCATTCTTTTGTTTCAGTCCAAATGTAATATTAAAATTCTATAGGAGACACTTTTAAATAGTCTCATAAAAAATTTCCCGTAGGAGAAATATGGAATCTATAATGACTACATTCAGTAATGGGATTTATAGAGAAGGTTATAAATAAGTAGTTCATAAACCTAGACCGGAGATACAGTCGCATAAAATCTCATAATGAACACAGGTTAGGTGTCTAGGAGCGAAGAAAATTTTGATGAGTCTAATTCTATGCAGAATGCAGATATCTCTCGTTAGGACGGCTACAGGCATATATTAATAATTCATGATTCTATGATTCTACATTTCCATGAAGCTGGGATGACAACACAATTTAGATTTTGCATTATCCGCCGGGAAAGAAGTAGTCACTTGTAAGTCACGTCAAGCAATTTTTGCTTTCGAGTAATAAATCTGGCACTGAAACATGCAGTTTGCTAATGTTGTTTAACGGTTAATAAAAAAATGCTTTGGTTTTAAATTATGCCATATTATGATGCATTTAACTTTTAAAATGTCACGACAACATTTTTTTCATTATAAATTTAAAGCGAGGATCAGGTGGAAAATGCATTGGATAACAGGAATATATAATCAGAAATTTGAAAATTGTACAAGCAATTTATGAAAATTCCTTAAAAACATTAAATAAAGTGCTAACTTAACATTATTTTAGATGTGAGTCTAAATAATATCCAGTTTGATGTGTGCAAGTTTCAAGATTTTATAATATTTATTTATTGATTTTGAAAAATACTGTAAAAAGTAATAATTACTTTATGCAAAATAACACATTTTAATGCATTCAAAAGTAAGTTTATTATTAACCAATAGCATCAAACATTTAAAAATAAAAAAAGGTATAATAAAGAGACTTAATTGTTTTGATGTAATTAAATAATTACTAGTGATTTTGAATTAGAGCCAAATTTTACAATTCCAGTTGTAACAACTACATTAAATCACTATATTGATAAAAATTATTAATTAAAAGCAAATAATTACTTTAAGATTTTATTTACATTAATGTATATATTTAGATGGTTTTTGTGATAATTTTAATTATAGTTTTATTTACTTAATACTGTTTGAGTATGTGTGGATACATGACTAAACCAAGAAATGTTTTTCCTTTTCCTTATGTAGAGATATAAATGCTGGACAAATAACTGTAACCGTAATTAATGAAATAACACATTTGAAAACAATTAGCTGTTTACCCGCCTTTGCCCGGGTATTTATTTTCCGTATATTTTGTCAGACAGTAGAATGAAGTATGGGAGGAGAATGAATTTAGTGTAAAATTTTTTTGGCCAATTGTCTTATGTTTTTTTTGAGATACATTGTTAGGACAATAAAGTAGGAAACGTTTATAGACTAAACCACGATACAGAAAGGAAACTGTCAGATTCACTGATTAGAACAAAAGTACACTCCCACCCTTTAAAAGAAATACCCTACCTTACTGACCCCGTATAACTACAATCCATTTATCTAAGAGTTATTTATTGAGGAAAGGGAATACTTGGAGTTAGTACTTTCCCTGAAGAAAGATACTACTACCTTACTGACCCTACAATGCTGCCCTTTCAATTATTTCTTTTTTTCAAATTTGGTGATATGCGAAACGTCGATTAGCTATCCTGGCGTTACACGACTATACATTTTAATTTTAATCCATAGAACTAAAATATTCATTAATATATCCATCATCTTAAATTTATAACTCTTTTTATTGAATTCCTTCTATTAGCTCACACTCTCCCTATATATATCTTGTTCAAATTTTTTAATAGTTAATAAAATATTTTTTATTCATCCACTTAAGTTCAAATACATTTTTTTAACTTGTAGTGGATGACACTTGATGTTAATACAGTTTTTTCAAATATTAATTCAGTAATTAAATTTAATTAATTAATTTTAGTCTTTTTTAGATTTAAGTTGCTTATATCTACCAATAGATGGCGCCAGATAAACTTAAAAAAATGAATGAAAATTATTTATAAAGGACTTTCTGTAATAGAGTGAAAAAGTAGGAGTTGACTTAAAATTTTTTTTTTTTTTTGTATTACTTGTTTTTCGTATTTTGAATAGATTTCTATTTTTAACTTCTATTACTAAGATAAAAAAAAATTATGATAATTTTTTCGACGATTTCGGCGTTAGTTTTGATAAATTTTACTAGGGAAAAAAATGAAAAGTGCAAAGGAAAAGAGGAAATCTCAATCGCAGATGAAACACATTAATAATTGTGGTTTATAAAATTGTAAAGAAAATATTATTGTGAATAACTATTTACAAAAATCAGAAAATAAAATGTAAATAAACCTAAATAAAATATTTGAAAGAAAAAAAAAAAATATTAAAGAAGATCACAATCGCAGCAATTTCAAAAATATAATATTTGAAACAGTTAACTTCAATATTATTAAATTTTTAACAATTAGCATTAGGTTAAAAAATTTCTAAATCAAGCCATCAAATGGCACCAGATGCCACTAGTTAGCTCCAGAAAGACGTACGAAGAAGAAAAGGGTTTTTGTTTAATTAAAAATAACTAATTAAAATTTAATTATAATATTTGGCTTGATACAAGGTTAAAAATTAATAACTCTACAGAAAAAAAAAAAAAAATGAATGCAATTTGCTTTGGAATGTCGTATATACCATCAATCCATTTTCATCGATATTCAAGTATTAATGAATATTTCCCATCAATTCATGTATAAATTCTTTGATTGCATATGACCATGGTTTAAGTATAATCTTCATTAACACATAAGGCAAGTTCAATTTTAAAATTGCATTTAACTTTAAGGAAATATGAAAATTTATTTAAAGAAGAATAAAACTATATTTTAAAAACTCTTCCTAATCTTGGTTATGGTACATGTACTTGTATTATCATATTTTCTACATCTATATGAAATATACACATTAAGCATATAAATAAGGTTGAAAATATTATTTAGGTATTAGTGTTATCAAGATCCTATGGGATTGATCTTAATACAGTGCCCACAATTTATTATACAATTTTTGAGTAAGTTAAAGATAGTTAAAAAAATGTTATAATGCATATCTTACCATAGCCATATTACGCGCACACGCATAAACACACACCTCTGAAGAAATGAGGGAAATGAAAAATATAACCCTCTCATTTTTGATTTGCAATATGTTCATTTATTATCTTTAGGAAGTATCAAATAATTTTTGAATTAAACTTAAATGTAAAACTCTATGGAAAAAAGATTATTAATTTAACTTGAAATTACATAATGTATCTATGATTAATTAATTCTATTAATGTAATAGGTGTTATGTAATGCATATGTTTCATATATGTTTTACAAAATATGGGATCTCGCAAATTAGTTTAGCATAGGTCATTTAATTAATATAATATTATAATACTTCATTTCCAAAAGAAATGAAAATTTTCATAAATCGTATATTTAACAACAATAATAATTTTACTTGAAATAATTTAGATTAATATTTAATAATTTAAATAATTTTCTTATAAAATTTTATAAAGAAATCTAAAAAAATATGTCTTATGAAGAAACCAGCATAGATATATTGTCTATAAAGACATAAGAAAGACCAGATCAGCATAGATATATTGTCTACAAAGACATAAGAAATAAAATTTATATACATGATCTGTTACATGAAAACATCTATCCATGTAAAAGTAGCTCCACAGAGATCAAAACATTATTGTATGTTTTTTTGTACGTGTCATGGATTTTAATTATTTCGAAGTGGGGAATAAACCTACAGAGGCTTTATTTGACAGAACCGAGAAAGAAATGTATAATCCGTCTTAAATTTTAAACATTCAGGGTACAGGATCTAAGAGTACTTGTCATGAATGACAATTCATAAGACGTAACTTTAAAATTAAATTTCGTGGATTTTTCTAGTTTTATTATGTTGTTTGGCTACGAGGGTTGGAAGAATGATTTTGGTAAGCTTTGTATCAAATTTACCGTAAATGCGTTTTCTCCTGAAATCCTTTGTTCTTGGAAGAAGGGGAACTGCAGGATCAACATGGTTAAGTCAGAGGAAAATTGATGACATGGAACCTTAGGTAAGAAATGGAAAAAAAGGAGATTCTTTAAAAAGAAAAGGTAAGTTTCTTTATATTTTTAAAGTTAATGCAACAAAATAGCTGACGATTGTTAAAGCAGAATTGCTGTTTTCTTTTGCACAATTTTATGATTTGAAAAGGTTCTTCGGCAGATTTTAAAATATCGTTTAGGATTTCGTTTGTTTACCCATTATCTCTGATGGATCTTTATGTATATAAACATCAAAATACAGTTGAAGCGATGTAAGAGGTGTCAAAAGATCAAAATAAATGTTACTGCTTTACATTCATAGTAAACAATGTGCTCAAATATTGTGGTGTCAAAAAGAATTTTTAGTCGTGGAACAAGGAAAGAACAAAATTGAGTACTGATAAATCGAACATATACTTAAAAATACCAATAATTCCTAGGGATTGTGAACTCTGATATATGTGTTTTATGTAAGATATAGAAAATGAATAAGGTCCATCTACTGGTTTTCTTGGGATTAGACTCTAACGTACAGCAGAATGGTGATTTGTGTACTCTTTACTTACCAGATAAAACATGTTCTGATTACACGAACTTTTATTATGGTGCTTCTAGCTTTTTAAATTTTTATTCTTAGAACATTTAACTTGTTTCAAATTGTTTTAAAAAGCCCTTTGGCCTTTCTCGTTAAGAATGTCTGGTCTTTTCCCTTTGTTACTTTGATTTGTATGTTCTTTTTGTTTCTACGGTAAGTGGCCAAATTTGTAGGGATTGAGTTCCAATAAAGTCATAGATAACAACTACATAATAATAATTTCTATTCTTTAAATAGAAATAATAAGTTTAGGGTAAAAATTCTAACAAATAAAGAATATATTTTGAAGTCAATATAAGTTCCATGTTACATTTCCAAGTTTGAATCTATATTAATATTTTATTCTTAAAAAATGAAATATTTATGTAAAATAAATTAATCTAAACGATAAACAAACAGTTTTTCAGCAGCTTTTACAATCTTAATAAATATATTTATTAATTTATTTAATTTCGAATAAAATAGAATAAATTGACTAAAATTGTAGATTAAAAATTATTTGAACTGTACTGAAAATTTTGTTTTCTCAAAATCTTAAAATCTATAAAATAGAGATCAATATTTTAATAAAATAAAAATAGCCTAATCCAAAGGCTCTCTGTTAATTAATTATTTTTTATCATAGTTTTTATAATGCATCCTACTTTATATGGAAAAAATAAACTACATAAAAGATAAAATTCAAGTGAAAGACCTTCAATAGCGAAATGACCTCACAGGGAATTATTCTATCATTCTGGTAGCCTATTGTATAAAGATTATAGTCTTAATCAAATTACTGAAAAATAATGAAAAAAAGCTTTTTTGCTCAGAGATATAGTAGGATTTTAATACAAAAAAAAATTAGCGATTAATTATAATATTATTCGCTATTTAAGCGTCAAAAACACCGTTTTTCTAGCTATTCCACCTAAAAAACCCTGAGATGTATGCATTTTTGCAACGTTTGAACTCATTAAAAATTAATTCTTTTTTTTTTGTATATTTTCATTTACTATTAGCAAATAAAAATAGATATTTTTAAATATCATCAAATATATATATATATCTGCAAAAGAACTTCCCTAGAAATTATAGGAATCCAACCAAAGCATTGTAATTTTTTCAGCATTGTTATTTATTCAGGTATTGCATGAAATAATAACTGTGCAGGATGATAAAGCTGAGATGGATGTATTTTTGCAACGTTTGAACTCATTAAATATTAATTCTGCTTTTTTACATATTTCCACTTATTATTAACGAATAAATAAATATTTTTAAATAATATGGAAAATATGTATATCTGCAAAAGTACTTCACTAAAAATTATAGGAATCCAACCAAAACATTGCAATATTTTCAGTATTTTTATTTATTCAGGTATTGCATTAAATAATAACTGCACAGAATGACAAAGCTGAGATGTATGTACTCTTGCAAAGTTTGAACTCATTAAAAATTAATTCTGCTTCTTTATATATTTTCACTTACTATTAAGGAATAAATAAATATTTTAAAATATAATCAAAAATATGTATATCTAAAAAAATACTTCACTAAAAATTATAGGAATCCAACCAAAAGATTGCAATATTTTCAGTATTGATATTTATTTCGGTATTGCATTAAATGTACAGGATGACAAAACTGAGATGTATGTATTTCAACTCAATAAACTCAACGTTTCAACTCAATAAAAATGAATTCTGTTTCTTTATATATTTCCACTTAATATTAAAGAATAAATAAATATTTTTAAATATCATCAAAAATATGTATATCTGCAAAAAGTACTTCACTAAAAGTTACAGGAATCCAACCAAAACATATTTTCAGCATTGTTATTCATTCAGGTATTGCATTAAATAATAACTGTACATCATAACAAAACTGAGATGTGTGCATTTTTGCAACATTTAAACTCAATAAAAATTAATTCTGTGTTTTTGTATATTTTCACTTACTATTAATGAATAAATAAATGTTTTTAAATATCATCAAAAATATACATATATGCAAAAGTACTTCACTAAAAATTATAGGAATCCAACAAAAGATTGCAATATTTTCAGCATTGTTATTTGTTCAGGTATTGCATGAAATAATAACTGTACAGGATGTATTTTAATACATTAATATATTTTTATAAAACTTTTTGAACATTTTTGTCATTAAATCACTATCTATTTCTTTCCTACAAAAATTTATTGCGTAATTTTCTTTAAAAAAAAAAAGTATGAAAATGAAAACTAATGAGTGATATTAAGTAGAATAAAATGGGACAATGAATGATGAGGAGATATGTGATGAAAAATTGGGGAATTAGAAATAACGAGTAGGAAAATTATGATTCCGGCTTTAATTTGAAAAGAAAATAACTTTCTAATTATGAAAAATAACTGGGATTACTTTTACTTGGGAATTGTTCTTTAATAATTTATTTTATAAAGATGCGAGGTTATTGCCCCATTAAAATACTGAGGCTTTAACAAGATTTTTTTTTCTGATAATAAGTTTTCAGATTTTTTTCCTGTTAAATAAATATTATTTCATCAGACCAATTACTTTTTGCATCTTTTCTTTTTTTCCTTTTTTTTTTTTTTTTTTAGTTACTGGCAAAATTATCTTAGATTTACACTAATTTATACAGCGTAACAAAATACTTATGTTAAAATATTATAAAAGCAAGTTTAACAAGTTATAATACTTTCGTTATTTATTTTGTATTAATTAAAGCCAAGTAAAAGCCTTTTAATTAACTAATAATTAAGTGGAAATCACTTTTAATAAATAATTAAACAAATCTTTCATAACGTACACTTAATTATTACATGCATAATTTATAATACAATGAAACTAATTTCACTTCAATATTCTGTAAAATTAATTAACATTTATTAATTATTCTATTTTCCATGATGAATATACTTTTTTACTTGATCATTTACTTGATTTTTTTACTTGATATCCACGTGATACAATATTTTCTAATACAATAATTTTTAATACACTCTAACTCAATCCTATTGTTTGAAAATTTGCAATTAGAAAATGAATCGTTGAAGAAAGATTAAGATTTTTAACTTACTGCTATTTTAACCGATTATTATTGACATATTGATTTGCTCTTTAGCACTCACTTTACTTTAGTCGGGCTTTTATCATGGATTTTTCCTCTCTATAATATAAATGTAAGCTGTCCATATCTGTAAATTTGAAAATTTAAAGAACAGGATGGGGATAAATTTCAGTCCTAGTTAGAAATGAATTTTCTCCATACTTATTTATAAACATAAAAGTTTGCAGATATGTATTTTAAAAAAAAAAATCTATTATTTGGGACATCAAAGACAAACTTGGCATTTAAGTCAGTCAAATTTTCATTTAAAATGCTACATAATAGCTACATTTTTTTACATAATACCTACTACATAATTTACTACATAATAGCTACATTTTTAATGCTACATTTTTGCTAAACGTTTATAATATTTTTATGTAATGCAAGTTTTTCAATAGTACAATTTTCCACTCAAGTTCTATATGTGAAAAGTCCATAGACTACGGAATCAGACTGTTTTATAAACAAAAAAAAAATGCCTTCAAAAAACTTAAATTCCCCATTAAATAATTTAAAACAGTTTGAACATACACATAAGGGAATGTTGGATTCGAGATAGACTAATACATGTAACAAAGTTTATAACTCCATTTTTAACATCTTGGTGAACAGATTAAAACAATGGTTTTTTTAAATTCAGTCAGTCAAAAACATAGTACATTTCTCATTGAAGTATTACAAAGCTTTTGCGAATATTAATGTTGTACAACAGTTAATATTAATATTAATTATCCAATTGTATAAGTATGGAAACCAGATAGTACATTTTAAAAGTTCGAAAACTGATTATTAAAACTATTAGACTTTATCAGACATTAAAACTATTTGTTAATGAGTTCATAGAACTGTATTATCGTAAATGACTTCAACTTCAATTTTACTCTCACTCAGGCTATTGTATAGATTTAATGAAGCAACCCTTCCTAGAAAAATTGACCATTAGTAACCACAATGTGGAATTTACTTACTGTATTCTTATTAACGATCGAAATCTGTGATGTTCCATTCTCAGAATAGCAACAAAAAGATAGGAAGACACGTAAAAACGTCTGAAAGAAAAAAAAATAATGATAACATCTTGAGCGAACAATCGATCGAAAAACGCTTTTCGGCTTGGCAAACAAAAGACCTCACAATAATCCTTCAAGAACCACCCCTCACTTCGTGAAAGGAAATTGTGAAAAAAAAAAAAAAAAAGACAAAAGCTTCTCTACAGCAAACATTTCAAAGCCACTTGACTACGTTATCCTACTACCACGCAAAAAGGAGCATAACATCTGCCATAACACATTTTTTTATGTTTATTATTCTTCTGCTGCCAAATCCAAACATAATATAACACGCATACAACAACTTCGAACTTAAAATAGATTGACTTTTTGTCGATGATTTATTATATTTGCAGTAGTATATTTTCATAAGTATATTTTTATAAATATATTTTTTGTAAACAAGCATTGTCTAATACATACCAAATGCTTTCTTAGCACTATAACATCCATTTTATGGACATAAATTTGAATTTATACTTATTTGTACATGATTTTTGATGTGAAATATTATTATGTAAGTATTTAAAATTGAAGAAAAATAAAGGCTGTTGGTTAATACTTATAAATTTGGTGCTATGATTTAAAGTTTTTAAAAAGGTTCGTTTTTAGTATCATATTAAAAATTATTATACAGATAATTAATATTCTATTTAATTTTGGAGTTTTTATGTTATAAATAAAGTATTGTTATATTTAAAAGCACCGTAATTTTGTTTATATAAAAGTTTAAATAAGATAATGTTCTTTTGTGGTTTTCAATAATAGTAATGTAATTCATCGAAAAATTGTACCAATGTACTTGATGTTCAAAAATGGAATTTTAAAAATAATGATTCTTTTATAAATTTAAAATATCGTACAAAAGTTTTTGAATTCAACAGTGATAACTGAATAAAATGATGATTTTAAAAGTATCATTTCAAAGCAACTTAAAATTCTGAAAAGTATGTATTAAATTTTAAATGTTTAATATTTTAAGATTATTTACTTTTTATTAATTTGTATGAATTTTAATGATATTTTTAAGATAGAGAATTCTTTAAATTATACTTTCTTATAATCCATAAATATATAGATATATATTTCAATTAGGGAGATAAACTTTATGCCCATTATATAATAAATTAAATTAATGTTATGGATGATTTCGAATAGATGTGTTTGCTTCAAAATTTTTCTGTCTTATCTTCTAATAATTGCACTTAGTATAAGTCAGATATGACCAATTTCAGAACAAAGATTCATCCATATTAGTGTGGTATAATATCATTTCTTTACAGCTGATACAAATGCAGGGTTAACGACTATAAGAAATATTTTATGTTTACATCACTACAGACAACTGTATTGTGTTTTTCATTCAAGTGGCTTGCAAACAAATTAAAAATTACATACTTTTACCAATGCTGTAATGAATTTTCAGTAAAGATTTCGTGCGAAAGATATAACATGATTCAATGATTGAAAAACGTGAAAAACATATTTACAGACAGTTAACAAATATAGAATGCAAATGAAAAAAAGTAAAAACTGTTTTATGATGCAATCTACAATACATTAGACTAATTAGAATTTCTATAATAATGCGAGTAGTCATAGTCTACAAAACATTTTATTATCACAATTTATGTTCTTGCATTATTTACATTGTTGCCTTTTGAATGCATATTGTGAAAGAAAAATAATCAATGTACCGCCTGATCGTTGTTTTTATTATATGTTAAATAATCTTCTGATTTAAAAACTAATTATGTTTATTCTAAACGCTGATTTTATATACCTTTCATTTTCAGGCTGAATTACTCAGTGCAATAAATCAATGAAATGTTATTTCATTGAATTATTGTCAATGTTTATTAATTGATTTTATGATTAATGTGCTGTATGTGCGGTTTTATTGCTCAATATTTATTCAATGTTTTTTGATTAATATGAATGTTCAAGTTCTGTTTTTCCGCATTTTAATTCATATATATATTTGGAATTGCTTGTAAAAATGTAAATTAGATTTTATTTCCTCCATTATACAATTCATTAACATATATAAAATTATTTAATGAGATACTTTGATGAAATCTGAATAAAATGTACCATCTTCCATTTTAAGATCGATTCAAATATTTTGAACTGTATATGAGTTTTCGAGTAATTTCAAAAATTCAGTTTTAAAAGCCTAGTCATCGTTAAGAAAACAAACAACTCTTTTTTTAGCCTCTTTTCAAGATGATTTATTGTTTGTTTCCTTATTAAATGTTTGTCCTGAATTAATTAAAGCGTGTCTTCACTTGTAAAACAGCATTTTATTTAGGTTTCAACGCATCATTCTTTCTTCTCATTTAATGCTAATATTTAAAATTTTAATAGATGAATGTGCAGATGCTTTTTAATTGGATTTTCAAAAATTAAATTTCAAAGATACTTTCACATTTATGCACGAATAGATTAATAGAATCGTTTTATATACATTTTTATTATAAAAATACGAGAAATGTCTTCTGTGGCTTTCAATATAGATTTATCTTAAAACTCATAACAAAAGAGTTTTTAAAATGTAAATATTTACCAGATTATCATCCATTTGGCTTCTTTACGCTCTTAGATGAAGTGTTTACATTTGCCTAAAAAAACATTTGTTTGTTTTAAGGGAAGCATGAACTTTCAGTGATTCTTTGAGAAAATTGTGTTCTGGTGTTTGCAAATCAATATAAAATTGTCTTCACATTTTAATAATCTGTAGTTACCATAAATCCTGTTAATTTGCTGCATGTTGGAAATACATATATTTTTTATTGAGAGTATTAATGCATAAAAATTTCTGATATAAAAATTGATTTGTGAATATTATTAATAAGCATAATATAAACTCATAATATTTTGAAATCTATATCAATTTTCAAGAAAATGTATTTCACATGTTCTAGTTACATACTTAAGAATTATTGCGAGAATTCTCTTGTCTAAGTAATCTCCGTCTTCATCGCTTTAATAAGAAATAAGCATTCATACAAGAGAAAATGGCATTTTCGATTAATATTATACAGAGAAATGTAATTTTAAAAGCCTAGTCATCGTTTTTGAAAAATAATAACTTATTTAAGCCTCTTTTCAAGATGATTTATTGTTTGCTTCCTTATTAAATGCTTGTCCTGAATTAATTAAAGCGTGCCTTCACTTGTAAAACAGCATTTTATTTAGATTTCAACGCATCCGTCTTCCTTCTCTTTTAATGTTAATATTTTAAATTTTAATAGATGAAAGTGGAATTGCTTTTTAATTAGATTTTCAAGAATTATATTTCAAAGATACTTTCACATTTACGCATGAATAGATTAATAGAATCGACTTATATGCCTTTTTTTTAATTATAAAACACGAAAAAATGTCTTCTAGTTTTCTTTTGGGATTTCAAGATAGATTTTATCTTAAAACTCGTAACAAAAGAGTTTTTAAAATGTAAATATTTACCAGATTATCATCAATTTGGCTTCTTTACGCTCTTGGATGAAGTGTTTACATTTGCCTAAAAACATTTGTTTGTTTTAAAGGGGAAGAATGAACTTTCAATGATTCTTTGAGAAAATTGTGTTCTGGTGTTTGCAAATCAATATAAAATTGTTTTTATGTTTTCTCATTTTAATAATCTGTAGTTATCAATCTTGTTAATTTGCTGCATGTTAGAAATTATATATTTTTTTATTGAAGTATTAATGCATACAAATTTTGTGCTATATATTGGATTTGTGAATATCATTAATCTAAAAATATCAAATAAATGTAATAATAAAAATGTATAATAAAAATGTACATTTGCCTAAAAACATTTGTTTGTTTTAAGGGAAGCATGAACTTTCAGTTATTCATTGAGAAAATTATTTTCTGGTGTTTGCAAATCAATCTCATTTTAATAATCTGTAGTAACCATAATTCTTGGTAATTTGCTACGTGTTAGAAATTCATATATTTTTTATTCATAGTATTAATACATAAAAGTTTCATAATGCATAATTCATAAAATGAAACACTTTAAGTGGTCTTTATTAACAATTGTGATTACAAAGAAAATACAAATTTTTGTTCTGTAAAATACAACAAATTTACAAATAAAATCATTATTCTAATAGATTTTAAAGGATTCTTTCTCTAAAATTTCATTTTTTAAATACCTTAAACACTATTAGAATAACGTTCATACATTTTTTTTATTACTAAATTTCTTTGATATTTTTTTAAATTAATAATATTCAAAAAATCCATTTTTATATCAGAAAAATGGATTTTTGAATATTATTAATCATTGTGAATATTATCAAAAAAATTTAATAATAAAAAAATGTATGAACGTTATTCTAAAAGTGTTTAAGATATTAACAGAATTGAAATTATGGAGAAATAATCCTTTAAAATCCATTAGAAAAATTAATTTTATTTCTCAGTTTTTGTATCTGACAGAACAAAATTTGTATTTTTTTATAATCACAATCGTTAGTAAAAGACCTCTAAAAAGTGTTTCTTTTCCATTGCACTTTAGAAAATAACATTTAGAAAAGTTAAATCTGTAAAATTATTGAGAATTTATTTGATTACATTTCTTGGAAGAAAACTTTTTGAAAATTATTTTCATAGCTTCAAAAAGATTTTAATTTAAAAGATTTTAAAACTAAATTTTTATTAATTTTATTTTTTCATATTTTTAAATGCCATTCTATTATTTGATTAAAAAGTATTTTAATTTATATATTTTAAGATTTAAAAATGAAAAAAAAAAATTATCAATGAGAAGAAAAGTATTTTGAGGTCAGTTATTGAATAAAAATAAGTTTTGAATAAATACAAAACAAATTGAGGGGTAGTTATATTCTTTTTTATATTGTTAATTCCAAATTATAATTATTAATTATTTACAAATAAAAGAGGAGAATAAAATTCAATTTGATAGATTAATATATCCATGCCAATGAAAAAATGCTTTTTAACTCTGTTGTTTTTCTCCAAAATCTTGAACGAAAAATTTTGTTACTTAAAGACAAAATAATTCCTATCAGCAATTTTTTTAATGATAATAATAATTCTATGAAAACTAATTTAAAATAAATGACTTCTTTTTTTATGCTTTTCAAAAGAGAAATCTTTACTACAAATACTTGTATATTAATAATGTTGAAAGATTTTGGTATACATGTAATTCGTAATTTCAATAATGTAAAAATTAATATGTGGGAGGCTCATGTAAAAGCAGAATTTATCTTAATGCATTGAATGCTGTCCTTACATTCAAAGAAATGTCTCACAAGAGTAAATGCTTCAAGTTTTAATCGCCTTATATCAAGAGTGTTATTAGAAAAATGATACAATATTATTAACATTTTGAAGAAAGGAATCAAAGACAGTGGCGCTTTTCTAAAGGATCGTTTCACTATTTGTCATTATAAATATCCAAAAGTATTTGATTTTTTAATAATAGCTCTTACTGATATTGATAATAGAGTTAATACTTAAATATTAGAAAAAATACAAGGATCAGTCGAATGAAAAAGTCACATTTCTACATACCTTATTTCTTATTTTGAGTATGAGGGACATGCATGTTCAAAACAATTTATGCAACGCTTACAAATTTCTTAACTTCATTTAATTTATAATAAAATCATTAATATTATTAATAAAAATCATAAAAATAATTAAATTAAAAATAATAATGTAATAATTCATTAATTATATAATTGTAAAAATCATTTAATAATAATAATATAATAATTTGATAAAAATCTCTTAAAAAATCCTTTAATTTAGATTAATAATATTTTTAATTTAATAATAATCATTATAATAATAATAATTTAAATAATCATTAATTAATCACAATCAATAAGTTGTACAATCAATCATACATCACTCGCTGTACCTCTTCATTAATCGAAAACCCCGTTTATGGCCAGTCGGCGATTTTTCTTATTTAACACTTCAATAGTAACAATATTTTCTAGTCACAACTCCATGTTCTGGAGATGTTCAACTCAGTATTTTACATTGTTCTCCAGAGTCACAACACCATATAAGGAGCTGTTTTCAAAAAATGACTTTCTGTTTGAGATTTTTTCTAATCCACTTACACTATTGTTATGGCAAACAAGTGTCACCATACTAAGCGAGCATCACGATTGTACTGTGATTCCATTATGTTTAACAGCTTCCTTTGTCAACAACCGCTGTCCTTCTTTGATGCATTTCTCCTATAGGACAACGTTTCTATAGTCCTTGCATTGATACAATAGTCATTACATTGATGCTATAGTCAACTATAGTCATTGCATCGATACTATAGTCAACTATAGGCATTAATACTATAGTCAACTATATGCATTAATACTATAGTTAACTTAAGTCTTTGCATTGATACTATAGTCAACTATTAGCATTGACATTATAGTCAACTATTGGGATTGATATTATAGTCAACTATAACCTTTGCATTGATACTATAATCAACTATAGGCATTGATACCCTAGTTAACTATAGTCTTTGCATTGATACTTTGAAAATATTTTTCTCTTTACTCTCATCTGCCGCCTACAGAGCATATCTTACACTACAAACAACAATGCCTCCAATTTACGAGTGAGTGGTAAAAATTCTGAATTTGTCTCAAAAATTAAGGTTTTCATTTAAAATAACTAAATTAGTTCATTAACTATTTATGTTTATTTCATAACATACTAAATAGTTAATTGAACGTCTATAATTGAAATTTGTGTAAAAATCAGCCACCAAGTTAAATTGTATATGTTAGAAAGAGCAATGCATTTATTATGCATGAAAACTCACAGTAGTTGCTGAACTATTTCCCTCAAGTCGATAAAGAACTTTTATTTTTCTGCATAGAGAATGAACTGTAGAACTGGAGGATTAATTCCAATGACTAAAATAGTTTCCCTGGTTTTTGTTTGCGATTCCTTGTAATACATTCCTCTTTGAACATGTGTAATTTGTTTCCAGACAGACTAGTTTAATTAACTACAAGGAAGTGGTGATAGTATTTGTATACCGCTATATCTTTCGTTTCATTTATGTTTCTCGGTAGAAAAGAATTGTTTTATTCTTGCATATCTTGGACCATTGGCACCATACAGAGTATGGTGCATTTTTTACTAATACATTTCTTTTTGAATGATATATTCTAATTAATTTTTTTAGTCACTTAAAATAAATCATTAGTTTGAAACGTTGAGAAATTTCCAAAGAAAGTTTTTATGTTTTTAGCCGAGAGAAAAAAAACAAAAACAAAACAAAAAAAATAAAACAATAAAAAAAATAAATAAATAAAAAAAAAATACTGACTTTTAAATTTAATATTCTTACTTTGTGTATAAAATATAGTGTGAAATATGTAGAATGTTATATGACTGTAAAACACTATTTACATAAATGAATTAAGGAAATGTAATACACAAAATATATATTTTATTTCCTCTTAAGTTTTAATATATTTAATTTAGAGTTATACACGTTACAAAAATTAAATTTTCAAAGTAATACTAGTAATTTCAAAATGAACTTTTTCTAAAAATGTTTTTCATATGTGAAATATATTAAAGTTTTTTGTTAAAATAAGTAAATTGAAATAAATTGGAATATTTTTATTTATGATTTACAATAAGAAATCTGTCATTAAAAAACTATGCTTTCAGTTCTAATATCTGAATTTTTGCTGAATTGAAAACCTTAATCCATTCGATGATATTGTTTGAAGGATTATTAATGCATTTAAATAAAAATAATTTTAAAAATTCAAATAAAAAATCAAGATCAATAAGTGTTTTTTTTTATCCAAAAGCCTTTTTAAGACTTATTAAAGAATTATTTATTTTTTTCTAATGAAATTCAAGCAACATATACAACTTAATAAAAAACTCCAAAGACTTATTTTTTTAAAAGAATTAATTATTCGGTTCTTTTTCATTCTGAATTCCAATGGATGAACTAAACAAGCATTGCTATTAATTCCATTAGCAAACGATATTGAAAAACTTCTCTTTACTTACTTTCAGTAAAAAGCTTTCTAAAATAATTCATTTTTAATTATTTGCATAAAAAATGCTATTCATTTTTATAAGTTAACTGGCAAAGATGGAAGTTAATTTAAGAAATGCTGCTATATAGGTCTTCAGTCTTACTTCCCCATATTGAAGCTAAAAAATAATTTTAATTTATGCTATTTAAGATATGTTTGTTTTATTATTATATGAAAAAGCAACATGTATTTGCGAATTCGTTTACTTTTATTTTGTTGAAGATGACATTTAATAAAAACTTCCACCGTTTTGCTTCAGACACAAGTTTAATGATAGAATAAAATTAAATATTAAATAGAATTTGGCATTTCGAAGAAACTTTTAAAAGATATAATTAGCACAGAAATTTCTTTCTTGACTTTTAATGGAAGGAGCTTGATACGGTATTTTTTCAACTGTAGGGTTAGTTCTGCGTTAGCTATTATCAGGCAAGCTTCATTAAAGAAATTTTGGGATGATTCCATAGGGGCTACCTTAAGGGTTCGTTTAAAGATGGTGATGTTAGCAGATTCCTGAATTACTCCGGTCGTGATAAAACACGACTAGAGAAAAAAAATTGCAGTGCAAGATTTTTTTGGGGGTGTTACATTAGCAACTTTTATAAAAAAAAGATGACCAATTAAATTATTTGTTGAATTTTTTTTCGTTCTGACATTTGTTTAAATTAGTGACACATTTTCATTTAAACAAGATCGTTTCGAAGTTTATTTTATAAATTTCTTAGTTTAGAAACATTTTCAATTTATTGATAAATTATGAAAAAAAATTATTAAATACTGATGACATGAAATAAAAAACTCTGCCACGACTGAATTGAATTGCTGAAAATACCCACCAGTTTCATTAATTTGTGCTGCAAATTTCAAAATTCCCTTACAGAAAGACTTACTAAATTTGACTGCCTTTATCAAACATGAAATCTCAAAAAACTGGATACAAAAAAAAGGGGAGAATATTTTGATCTGTTCAGAGAATCTTTTTATTTTCAGCTAGAATCTTATTTTTCGTTTTTCACCAGCGTATCTGATTAGGCCCAAAGCGCTGCACTGTACTCTCAAGAGAAAAAGTAGGCAATATTGCTTTGACTTTCAGAGTAATTGTACTCAGGAGTATTTACGTACCAGGGATTTCAGGAAAGGAAAATTCTGGGATTTTTATCTCTTGGGTATTGTACGTTTTTGGTAATGTTTGGCAGAATTATTTATTGATAAAGCTGTAAACCAAAAGTCGGTTGGAGAATAGGCTATTTATCTGTACAAGCGAACTCGTGATAGAATTGAACGCGGAAACTCAAGTTGCCAAGCGATCTTTTGACTTTCAAAGGTTTAGGAAGGAAACTCTCTTTCTCAGCATACTTCCTTTAACGAGACGATAAAATGTACCCAGTCAAAGACTGACACTACTGGTCTGTCCTAAACGACCTTTTTTGAATCAAACGATGAATTGCTTCTAGTCAAAGTTTGATGCTATTGATCTGTCCCAGAACGGCAGTCGTTGAATGAGACGATGAATTGCGTTTAGTCAAAGATTAATGCAAATGGTCTGTCGGAATGGTAGTCTTTGAATGAGGCGATGAATTATATCCAGTCAGAGAATGACGCTATCGGTGTGTCCATAACGACCTTCTTTGAATCAAATGATGAATTGCATCTAGACAAAGTCTGATGCTATTGGTCTGTCCAGAACGGCAGTCTTTGGATGAGACAATGAATTGTGTCTAGTCAAAGACTGACGCTATTTATCTGTTATATTTTTAATTTTTTATCTGCATCAATTCCAGTGCAGGCCCATATCAAATCATCTCGTTTTCTTTGAGAGTTATGCCGCACAGTTTATGATTCCCTATCTTAAATGATATTGTCTTTCAAGGGAAAATAAGTGTGTTATATGAAATAAATGTATTATATTAAAATGTATTCTTGTAAATAAATGTATTATATGAAAGTATTGTCATGTCAAGCAAGACTGAAATGATTTATTATAACAAGATTGGCATGGAAATTTTGTTAATTAAGTATTAGTTATATTTGTAAGACTGACGTACTATTCTTAAAGATTTAATATTTTAAATAAACATATTTATTTCAAATGTGTATGTTACGTTCTAATTATGAATCGTAATAAATTTTTGCTCAAAAATTATGACTTTTTATTAATGAAAATTGCAATAATTACTTGAAAAGAGATAACAAATACCGAGTGCAGTATTTTTAGCAACTGAAAAATCGATATGTTCCTTTTTTTTTTTTTTTTTAGGTTTAAAAAATATTTTGAAGCTTTTGATGTTTACATAACGAATTTTTTCAAGGTTGTGTAGGAAGTCTGAAGAGTACAACTAAATTTAGAAAGCTATTTATTTTTTTTACCCCACTGCAATATGAAATGTCTATTTACAAATTGTCAATCGAATAAAGAGTTTAAAAAACGGTCAATGGCATAAAGAGATCGATAGAGATCCAAAAAGTGTGGGCAAAAATGCGCGGGAGTTTCTTAAGTGAACACTTCAGCTCGTGAAACCTTCCAAGAAATAAATCTGGATTTATAGAAAATACCGATGCAGTGGTCCGATGGGGGGTTTAGTTTTCAAAGAACCATTGAGTGTAGGCCTTACAAACTCTGATTCAAGCATTTGAATCTTGTCGAATACAAATACTATTGTAAAAGTGCTATTGAGTCCGTAGAAAAATTGACCTCAGAATAAATTATAACCACCACGAGTTAAGATTTGTATTCATATGATGTATAAAATATTAATTAGAACAATACAGGCATAAATGTAAGCTACATTAACTGTAAAACGTTCTAAAAACTAGTAATTATGGGCCCAAAAAAGGGAAGTATCAAATAACAAAAATTTTAATTCTTTCATGATTAGGTTTTATTCAGAAAAAGTTCATTACTGGCTTTCTCATGGCTAGGTTACAGTGTTGGATAGAAGTTGAATTGTTTCCATCTTGAAGGAGGAGATGATAAGTTTTTATTTCGTTTCTGCTTTACTTAAAATAATAGTCTAATGCCTTTTGATCATATGCTTTGCTGTTGTTGGTATGGATGAATTGGTAAAAAAGATTTCCAAAATGCATATACTTCCATAAGAATACTCCACCAAGTGATATAATTGAAATATTTAGTGAAGCACAGAAGTGGACCTAGACACACATACTCAAACTTTGGAATTGAGAACCATGGATTCAAGGAATATAAGATGCACTTGATGGTGATTAAATATTGTTGATATTAATTTTATTAAAGTTTTACACAAATTATTATTATTACTACTAACTTAATTTCTAAACATTTTATCACGGATATTTTCCTCTTATTAACTAGCTTTATTAAAATATATTTGATTTTGTTTACATAGACTAGAATGAGTAATAACAATTTCCCTATTTCAGATATATTATGCATTCATTACCATAAAAATCAGGCAAGAAAGAGCAGTCCAACAGTTACCAAACTTGATATGGAAGTTTGCTTCAAAAACAGAAGGAAATGATTCAAAATGCAGGATGATTGTGCATCACAGACCTGAAAGAGAATTTGATATAAATCATCTTTAGCCCATAAATAGTCACCATGAGATAATCTATATGCAGGGATGTTTTATCATCATAGATGCCTTTGTACCACCATTGACGCAAAATATTAATAGTTGTCGGAGTTTGAGATGTAACGAGTCATTGGAATTATAGAGATTGGATGGGGGAAATAGGCAAGTTGTTCATCCTCTCGATCATTTTGTAATACTATAAGGTGTCGGAATTAGTGGATATGAGAGTGAATTTACCCACACTGATCTCTTGAGCAGGATGCCCATATCTATCAGGATCACCTTATTGTCGGATACACGCTTTACAACTAATTGCATCATTGTCAACATCTTCGCACAGCCAGCGTAATCTGTACGAGTCCTTGTGTCTGTCTGTACTATTGCGAGGCGCCTGGCGGACGAGAATTTTCTATCGTAGTGCCCATTAGGTGTGTAGTATGAAGTAGTACTTCCATTTGATGCCGTACATTGTACGGCAGTATTGAACTGTGATGAAATGTGTATTGAAGCTGTCTTCAGTGACGAATCTTGATTCTATTTGGGTTTCTGGCGACAAATATGTATGTGTTTGGTGGTTTTGCGTCAATGTTGCATGCTGTCAGTAAAATTTAGGGCGTATATGCGTGTTGTCTTGATTCAGTGTTGTTCAGGGATATGAACTAAAATACTTCTCAAAATAAAAACGCCATGTTTAGTTGCAGTATTTATTAAAATTTACAAGACAGCATTGTACAACTGCAACACATAACACACACTTAACACAATTATATGACAAATAAAAAAGCCAGTTCGTTTAAGGGTCTTTTGTACCGTCCATACTCCCTGGAACTGTTCTCTCGACTGTTGTACCCTCCCTACTGCCTGGAACTCTTCACTCGACTCTGCATTCTCACATTATCGGTTCCAAAGTCTAACGGGTGGAAAAAAAAAGACCCGTCCTTGAAAGGAAGATCCATCAATCTTTAATTCTTCCACGTTGGCTATACTTATTTTCGGGAAGACATGTTGGATTCTTATTCTGTCTAACACTAGGGTTTCATTGCACACAACATCAAATCCCCTAGCAGTTATTCACCCAACCATGGCAGCCTAGCAATACGTTTATCATATACTTCAATCTCCTATATTCGCTTGCCTTCCAGGGTTCCCAGAAGGAATTTTCAAAAGACGATGCTCAGCTATACGCAGTAAGGGTGTCATACGACTGACTTCTCAATATTAATACACTTTCTGGACCCACATGTTCCTCAGATTTATCACTGATTGAAAGTTTGTTGGATGACCAGTCAACAAGTTTTACAGCGTAGAAGTTTGGTGGAATCAGAGGCAAGCCTACAGCAGATGAGAAATGAGATGTCGCAGGATACCAAAAGAAACTTGTATGCCACAATGCTCGACTTTACTGTATCGTGCATTAAATAAGAAGTGGCCTAACGAAGTACTTTCTTCTGTGTCAGTTTTCTTCTCAATAAATTACTTTTTGCTTTTATTTTGTAATCACTTACTTTT